>APFE031169575.1:142574-210381 GCA_000404065.3 Pinus taeda
CCCTTCAAGTCCAAGTCGGCCTATTTTGAGGAGCCACGTCCACCTTCAGAAGCCTATATAAAGGAGGGAACTCGACCTCCTTTGGACACATTCACTTCTCACTCATCCAAGTGAAGGGGAAGCACGTGAAGGCTAGCGAAGAAGGAAGAGGACGAAGAAAAAGTTTTCTGGGCTAATTCTATCTCTCATGTGCGAAGAAGCAAAGCTAGGGTTTGATGGTTCAAGCTCAAAATTATCTATCCACTGGAAGAAGGGTCAAATAGGTCACTTATTAACCCTAGATAAAGAAGCAAGTCAAGCGAAGTTGCTGGAAGGCCTTGGAAGGCTAAATTTCGCTCACACGTGTGGATGCAGTAACAGTTGCAGGGGGTCAAAAACCTCAGACCTGTAGTAGAGGTTGAAATTTTGTAGATGGGGGTCGAAATTGTGCTGCTGGAAGAGATTTGATTGGGTTTGACTTGGACAAAGGAATCACATCATCAGGAAGGGTATTGATCTTGTTATAGAGATCTTGGAAAGCATCAATTGAAGAATCTATAAGAAGAGAACAAATTTATGGGTTTTCCTATCAAGTGGAGAGGTTTTGGCCCTGGCTTGTAGCCTATAGCCAGTGTTATTATGTACTATTGTTCTTCTTGTGTTTTGGTAGTTTTTTGATGATAAGAACGAACATAATAATAAGAGAAGAAGGTAATAAGTGAGAAAAAGGAAAAAGATATCACAAGCAATTATCATAGAAAGAAAAATCATCCTAACTACTGCCCTATAGATTTCTCAACAAGGAATTCTCTAAGTGTTGATATTGTGTTGGCATGTTAGATTCAATGGAAACCAATGGGTCAATTAGTAAACTATTACAAACGTAAGTAGTAGTGAAGACCTTGGTGCAGATTTGAGACTTGGTTGCTAATGCTAGGGCCCTAGTCACTCATGTATCAATTTTTCTTTCCCACCTTTTGCAGAAATTTAATGCTTAGACCCATCCCAGTTTCACGTTTAATGAAATCTCGTCATGATTACTGCCCAACCCACATGTTTATTTGCTGCTATCACAAACATGAATATATCATAAATTGAAAGACGAGTCCAATCTACTTTTTCCCTTTTGTTGAGATAAAACACAAGTAAACCCACAAAAATCTACACAAGAATTTTTGGGCAATAGCCCCTGGAAAAACCTTAAAGGGTAAACAAATGAGAGAGAGGAGATATTTTTATTTCTAAGAGAATAATTTACAACAGTAAAAATTTTCAGCAATTTCCAGCGAAATCACACAAACTTATCTCAGTTTGTGTGCCAAAATCTTTAGAAATCATGTATTTTTCTCCCCAGCTTTTTATGCCAAAACAACTTTGAAATTTGTGCAGATAGCCCCTTAAAATTCGTGGTCAATAGCCCCCTAAAATTTTGTGATGTTGTACAAATTCCTTGCTTGAAAATTTGTGCCACAATCCTAAAAATTCGTGCATGTTTTATGTTGTACGAACAACACAATAAATGCATTGTACCCTACCTCGATTTTTGTGACTACTACCTAAAAATTTGTGCTAACTACTTTGAAAATTGTGCTATACCTATTGTACTATTTCTAGCTTGGAATTCGTGCCCTTGCTACTGTATGAATTCACGTTGACATTCATGGCTTTCCTACTCTCTCCTCTTCTCCTCATCTAAAACTCATGAATGAAAAATGGTCTCTTTTCTTCTTCTCAAGTTGCTTTTTTGTTTTCCTCATGAAGAGTGACCTAACCCTAAGATCCAATGGTTGAGATTAGATCTTAGCCATTGAGATCAAGGTTGGGGATTTAATCTCTCATTGACTTAAGTCACTTTACCCCCTCAAATCACCTTTTCATTTAATATTCTCAAAAGGTCACTTAGATTTTATATCTCATAAAGTTACTTTAACTTTATATATGATAAAGTTATATCAGGGGTTCATGTTGGACACTTTTTCCTAGGCAAGACACCAAACCTAAGGAAACACTTGTCCTTCATACACTGCCTCTTATCAAGGAAAGTGTTTTTCACCATTCCCATCTTGTCTCTAAAGTAGACATGCTTTCCTCTTGGCAAGGACTTTGTTAGTGTCAGCTACTTGCTCATCAATAGATATGTACTTGCTCCTCTCTAAACATAGTGCTAGACGAAGTGATAATTCATCTTTATGATTTTTAAACTGTCATAAAAACCTAGATTCTCTGTGAGTTTTAAACTCTGATTATTGCAGTAAATGACTGTAGGCCTCAACTGCTGACCAAATAAGCCCACCAACAACTTGTGAATCCAAATGGCCTCGTATTTGGCCTGACTAGCTGCGATGTACATTGCCTTAGCGGAATTGAGTGCTACTGACCTTTACTTCCAGTGGAACCATGACACAACTGTCGAACCCAGCCTGGAGGAGCACCCACAAATGATTTTCTTGTCATCAACACATCCTGCCCGATTTGAATTTGTATAGCCAATCAACCTGAATCCATCCCCCTGAACATAATCGAGACCATACTTCACCGCCCCATCTAGATACTGAAGCACATGTTTTTCATTCACCCAATGTACTGTTCTAGGCTCCACCATAAACTGACTGAGAGTGTTGAATACAAAACATATGTCTGGTATAATGTTGACCATAGACATCAATGAGCCTATCAACTCACAATAAATCATGGGATCAACCAACTTGGACTCAAAAGCGTGAAGCTTATGTTGAGAAATCTAGGGCGTAACAATTAGGTGATTTCTCTTCTTATGATAATTGCTTGTGAATGCTTTTTACTTCTTTAGTTTAGGATCTTCTCTTTACTTAGATTATTATAGTTTTCTTCTTCATCAAACAACTACCAATGCATAAACAATAAGGAGACAAGAGACAAAGAATGTAGGCTAGCAGCTAGGGCCAAAACCTCTCTGACTTGAGAGGAAAACCCGAACATATTCTTCTTCTTATAAAGACTTCAATTGGCGAATACCAAGACTAGGACCCTTGACGTATTTGCCTCTCCAAGACCAAGTCACAAAGCTTTCTTGATGAGCTCCTTCTTCCTTGAGTCAATGATAGCCAAACTTCTCGATTCTTGCTTCTTCTCGACTATCTTTCAGAGTTTCGGTTCCTAGAAATAGACCTGCGATTTTCGGCTCTAATTCAAAAACCCTAGCTGCGGTATATGAGAGTGAAACACCTTGATTCTCTTCACTCTAGATGGAGACCTTCTCTCTTTCAACACAATTTTAGAATCAGCTTGTTCTTCTCCCAAAACTGCCCTCTTAATATGACTGTAGCATCTCGGTCCTTCCTGCAGTAGATGATCCCTGTGTTCTTCGCATGTGTGATGGATATCAGCCCTAAAACAAACCCAAACAACTTCGCTCTTCCCTTCCTTTCACTTTGTTGGTTATGAAGATATCAGCCCTAAAACAAACCCAAACAACTTCACTCTTCCCTTCCTTTCACTTTGTTGGTTATGAAATTGCTCCTTGTGATCTTCACTCTTCTTTCTATTGCAGATTGCTTGACCAATTTCTTGCTTCAAATGGAGACCGAGTTGCCCTATATATAGTGATATTCCCCTCAGATAAGCCGACTTCTCCTAGCCCATAGGCCGACATGCCATTTGGTGTAGGTTCAATACTCCATCTTGAGGTCGACTTGCTGGAGGAGCTAGAGCGTGGTCTTGGAGGGCCTTTTGGCATTTTCATTGACTCATATACAAATGTAACATGCCCAATAAGGGTCCTTCATACATGACATTGACTTAATTTGACTTTGTGACCAATCCTAAAAGCTCCTAATGGGAGCCATAACTAAAAAGAAAATTCCTTGCTCATGAAAACCATGAGACAAGCACTGCAATAGTACTTTTATTTTTCTTCTTTATATTAAATAAATACACGCCATTACGAAGACCGAAACTAGTTACATTTTTCAACTCTCCCTCTTAACTAGGGAGGTATTCATAATGGTACTTGGTCATTTTGAATCTGAAGAATTCTCATAAGAAGAGTCAGATTGGTAACCCATGTGTTTAGCATCATATCAACTAGCGTTATCACAAACCAAGGCCTTGACTAACAACTCTATCTCTCCACAAGATTAGAGCACAGTGTTGGCGAGATCAATGATGTATAAATACCCCCATCATTGTCTCTCTCGGATCATACTCAACCCGGGTTCTCAGAGTGTGTTCCACCATGACTATTCTTATCTTGGATTCCTAGTGTTCAAAGAATTTCAGTCCTCTACTACTACTCTTATCTTGTATGCCCTAACTCATCCTCAAAGAGTATTAGATGCCAGATGTTTACCCAATCTTCCATTCTGTCTTCCCAGGTGAAGACAAGAATGATGTGTCTATCTCTCCCTCTTAACTTATGGAGGATATACCCATTCCATTGAAGGAATGTACCCAAGCTCCCTCGTGACCAAGGACTTGCTTCGAGCATCTCATCAGGTGGAGGTTATGGGACAACCAGCTGGCTAGAGAAATCCTTCCTTTGACATCATGAATGTCTTCATGGTCATGGAGTCTACATCTATTGGGATGTCTTTGCAGGCACAAACCATTCATCACTGTCATTAATGACTAATTCATGTCATCATTCATGCCATGTTTCCTTAAGGATCTTTCATCTTGTTATATGGTCATTTGTGGTGGAAGACATCCACAACTCTTCCCTTGGCAGCCTTGCATAACCCCATCCAGATATTATTCAAAAATAAGAAATCAACATTAAATCAAAATTACCTTTGTGATGGTCTTTCATCATGACATCTTTCGGTTTGCATCAACATCCTGCATGCATATTGACACATCTCCAAAAGATATACCATTGTTAAGGGTCTCCTTCCTTTTCAGACTTCATCAGAGTTTTCATGTTTTTCATGGAGATATCGTAGTCAAATCTTTCAGTCCTTGGATGTTGATTGCCTTCTCCATAGTTGCTTATTTCACGATCTCTTATTTTCTTTCTTCACAAATTTCCTTTGAGGAACTTCCGATCATAGTTCCTCCAATTAATGTCAACCATGTTGATTTCATCTAGTCAATGTGTGACCCATGCCTTCCTGCATCTTTTCAATGGAGGAGGTCCTTTCCTTTGATCATGCTCTTGAAATAGAGCATTTATCCATGTTATCTGCAACCATATGACATGACTCCAAATTATCAAATAAAAGCATACATGCCTCATTCTTCTTTTAGGTCATCTTCCTTCATCAACTTCCTTGATTAAAAAACTTCAATCCCTTGACCTGCTTATTGACATCATACCATTCTTTCATGAATTCCTCGAAGTTGAAATTCTTGATGAAACACTTGCTCCCTTTTGTTTGGTGAACCTTCCGATGTAGATTCCAATAGAGGATCTTGAGTATCCTCATTCAACAGATGTTTCCTCTTAACTAATGTATGATGAGCTTTGTACCAAATGACTTCCTTTTTCTTTTTCCCATAAGAGTTTTGAATGAGGTTACCAAGAGCTATATCCTTTCATAGACCTAGTTCAAATATCATTCATGCTTCCCTATGATGATGTCACGAGCTCTTTCTTCTAGTTCTTCTTATGATGCCATTTCCCAACATGATGCATCCTATCATGCTTCTAATGATTCCTAATAGATATACTTTCCAATAGGAAAACTTGAAACCAAAACTTGAAAAGAAGTAGGTGAGGAAGACTATCTCAATCATAATAGAGATATTTTACTTCCTCTTTCTTGGATTTCTTCTTTTCAGTTTCCTCCACTTCTTCGGTGATATGGGCTTCTTCTCTTCCTCTTTTGTCATTGTCTTTCTTGATCTTAAGACAATCTCTCTTGTAATGCCCATATTCTTGACATCCATAGCATTGAATCTTAGCCATGTTGTTCTTTTTTTTGAGGACCAAACTTTCCAAAATTTCCCTTTCTTTTTGTCATTGTAGTATATGCTTGATTTTGCTCCCTTGATCCTACATTAGATTTTTCCTTTAGCCTGGATTCTTCAATCTTGCATATTGACCAAAGATCTTGGAATGGAGTCGCTTCTTTCTTCCCATAAATACTTGAAGTAAAGTTACCCCACTCCCCTGGTAGTGTATTTAGTACTACTGTAGTCATTTCTCTATCAGACATGACTTCTTCCAAAGCTTGAAGTTGATCCTTGATTTCAGTACCCTCATAAAGTATGAGGATTTTCCTTCTTCTTTTGACATCTTTAGCTTGTAGAATTTGAGATGACTTCTCCTACTTTGCTTACGGAATACAACTCTACCAGTTTGTCATATATTTCTTTTGAAGTTTTGAGTTTTGATACATATGGAATGAGGGGATCCTGGATTCTATGGGAATCCTTTGAGCCCTAACTTCCCCTTTCATTAAATTTGCAAGTGCTTAAGCATATTCTTTCATTGGTTTGGTGATAGATTTTTTTCCCTGATCCATGACCTCATTCTCAATGAGATTTAGATTTGTCCTCTTCTTCCATTCAAGATAGTTTTAAGCCCCAACCAATTTGTTGCTTTCGTTGCAAAAACACATTTTGACAAATTCAGATGTGGACATAAATATACTTGTTAAGATGCTTCTTCCACTTGCTGCTTCCTGGAATTTGATGATGATGTAGATAATAGAGAACTTCTCCTTGATGAAGATAGTTCTCTTCAAGAATGATCCTTCACAGAGAGAGAGATCACTTTTGGTGACGATTGATGATGACTCCTTGATGATCTATTTGTTGAAGAAATGGGTAACTAGGTTTGGTATTTGTCAATGTAATTTTGATCTTTGTACTTGTCAAGAAAAAGAATTATTATTTTTATAATTAATATGAATGAGTTTCTTGCTCATTCCATAGGTCTAGGAAATTCAAAGAGTCAAGATTATATTGAAGAGCTCTACTTGAGCATCTATGTAATGAAAATGGGTCAACCTAGTGTCTAGCAGCCCTCCAAATGACAAGCACCATCCTCTCTATCACATTGACTTGGAAATCGAATAAAAAGACTATCAAGTCGGCTCATAAAAGATGACACACTGGTTCATTGGTCATGTCAGCTTATTTATGGAACCTAACTAATATATATAAATGTGGAAAGTATCAACATTACAACCAGAAAAACATTGCGGATGTCTTTGAAGTTTCGGTGGTGATTACAGTAGGTAATCATAGTCTCAAAGATCTCGCATACCTCTCAGAAATCTCGATCAAGTTCTGTATTACAAGAATCTCGAATGAAGGAATATTACAGTGTCTTGGTTGGAGTAAGATACCATGACTTTCAGATGGGTATGACAGGAGATACACTCTCTCACAGTCTCAACATAACTGTGATCTCGGTGCAAGAAGAATATAGTTACAATTTCAGTGAAGACATCAGTAAGAGATACTCAGTCACATTCTTGACATAACCATATGATAAGAACTTCGGTGATCCTACAATAATGTTTTAGTCTCGACATACACTCTATGTAATAACTATACTCTCATGGAAGTAATCATGTAAACATTGTCATGATATTAATGAAGACAAGGCCAGTATAAAGATCGAATTGACATGGTGATGATCTTAGTAAAAGTGCAACAATGATCTAGATGAAGGTGCAACAATGGTACTATTGTAATGATGACCTCAATGAAGTAGCAGTGATGAAGATGATTTCAACAGTGACAAAGAAGAGGAGTGGTGTCTTGGTCTTGGAGTGGCATAGATAGTCAAGGGTCATGGTCTTGGTGTTTGTCAATTGAAATCTCTATAAGAAGAATTATGTGCGGGTTTTCCACTCCAAGAGGGAGAGGTTTTGGCCCTGGAGGAATGCCAACATCTTGTCTCTTTGTTTTTGATAGCTATTCGATGAAATAAGAAACATATACTCTAATAATGTCAAAGAGAAGATTGTGCTAATAAGAAAACTAAAAAGGCCTCACAAAGTCAAGAAGAATCTCATTAATTACATGTGCCCTAGATTCTTCAACACTATTGATGCTCCTCCGGTGCTTTTCTTGAAGGATAAGGATTTTCCTGTGAGATGAAATCCTTGCTTCAACGAGAGGGCCTTGGAACCTTTTGAATATTATGACAACATCCTTTGATATTACTTCTCTTGGATGGATAGTTTTCAAAAATACTTTGATTTGAAGGTCTCTTTAACTTGAGTAGGATTTTTGTGATCTTTTGAAAACCTCAAGATTTCTTTAGTGTAGACTTCTTCTTGTGAAATTTTTATCTATTACAATAACTGGAAATTATTCTTCTAATTGAAAATTTAATTATACAGTTTATTTGCTACAAAAAACAGCGAAAAAAATCACAATTGCAATTTTCACCATAAAAATACTGTGGAAAATAAAATATTGAAAACTGAGAAACTCTAGCACACACACAAGAATTTTGACACAATTATTTTTGGACAAATGTTCTTGGAAAAACCCAATGTGGGAAAACTAGTGGAACAGATGAGGGTTTTATTATTATTCTTCAGCAGCAATTCCGAGTACAATAATTTAAATTCTCAACGGGCAATCTAATTTGAGGAAAATACTGGAAAAATTGTTGTGAAAATTCTCTCACACCCCACAGCTGATTTTTGCCTCCGAAATTACCTCCCTAGCCTCTGCGCTGAGCCTCTCACGTCACTCTCTGCACAGTCCCTATGCAGACCCTGTGGGGATTTTAACGTTTCCCTCCTTTGCCTCTTCTCAGAAATGAAAACTTCCTCCCAGAATGTTGCTACCCTCCTGTTCCACCTGCTACTCACCCTATGGCTCTATCTTCTTTGCTCAATTACTCCCACGAACTGTCTGGGCAACTATCTGCACTGGTGTATTTTCCATCTACCCATCAACTTCTTCTTATAATCTTCGTTGGAGCACCAACGACCAAGATTAAAACATAATCGACGACCTAGATTAATTCCTTGTCGATCCATGTGAGTTTCTAGATGATTATCACCTTATCTCAATTAATACTGATTAATTAACCATATTCCCTATGCTTAGACTTAGGAAATATTTAAAAAACGATTAATAATCTAATTGAGACACTTCTAGGCAGAATTTCCAGAAACGATTTCTAGGTTTTGAATATCTCATGTATTCTAGCATCTCCGCGAAATTTCGTGGCTAGAACACATCCGATGCTACAAAAACTAACACTCCCTCTTAGCGAGGAATGTGTTCTAGCGTTGCACACGTTGCCACAACACTCTCTCTGTATCATCTCCTGTCACGTTGTTGATGTCTGGCTGCTGTTGCCCACCAACCACTGTGCAACTCTGATATACGTTGCATGCTGTTGATGACACTGCCACACTGCTGCCAACACTACATCTGCACTGCAACTCCCTCTCATTTGTTGTTGCTGAAACTAAGAATCATGCAAAGTAATCTGCCCTGATACTGAAACAGATTCTCTACCTTACCCATCTGTTCTATGGAATAGACGAACTTAGCTCTCCCTAGAGCTTTCGTGAGTATATATGCAACGTGCTCTTCTGTGGGAACATACTGTAGCCAGATTGCTCCACATTGCACACAATCTCTTGAAATGACACCAAATATCTATGTGCTTCAATTTGTCATGAAACACTAGATTCTCAGAGAGCTATATGCAACTCTGATTATCACAGTAGACATATACTCAGAGAGCTGGCTTCCATATACTCTGCTTCTACAGAGTTCAGTGCTACTGACTTTTGCTTCCTGCTACACCAAGAAACCATCCTTGATCAAACACTGAAGCAATACCCAAAGGTACTTTTCCTGTCCACTGAAATGCCTGCCCAATATGCATCTGTGAACCCATACTTCACTGTGCCATGAACGTACCTTAGAATATGCCTTGCTGCTGCCCAATGTACCCTCTTCGACTCAACCATGAACTGACTTAGGGTATTGATTGTGAAGTAGATATTTGGCCTAGTGTTGACCGGATACATGAGAGATCCAATAAGATGTCTATCCAAGACGGGGTCGACATCCTTGTCATCTGATGCATCTATCTTCTTCCAATTGGTGATCATGGGCGTAGACATGGGTCTGCAATCCTGCATTTTGAACCTCTTTAGAATATCTTTAGCATATCTTCTTTGTCCAAGGAAGATCTCCCAATCCTTCTGCCACACTTCCAATCCTAGGAAATAGTGAATCAACCCCAAATCCTTTATATCAAACTCTGCTGCTAGGTTCCTCTTGTAGTCCTCTATGAGCCTTGATGATCCTATCACAAAGAGATCATCCACATACAAAACTAGGATGAGTGGCTCACTATCTACCATCAAATAGTAAACGTTGGGATCTGCGTCACTCTTGATGAATCCCATCTGTTGCAATTCGCTGTCACACCTACCATACCATGCCTTGGGAGCTTGCTTGAGTCCGTATAGAGATTTCTTTAGTTTGCACATATGAGTGCACTTCTCATGAGTCTCAAAGCCCTCTGACTATTCTATGTTCACTTCTTCCTCTCTAACCGTGTTTAAGAAGGCTGTCTTGACGTCCATCTGGTGAATATGCCATCTCATCTGAGCTGCTAGGGATACAACTGACCATATAGAAGTGTATTTGGCAACTGGGGCAAAGGTCTCCTCATAATCTATCCCTTCTTTCTGTGCATACCCCTTTGCCATGAACCTTGCCTTGTAGTTTTCCACACTGCCATCTGCAACATATTTGATCTTGTAGATCCATCTAGAACCTACAACTGATCTGTTTTCCAACCTTTGCACTACCTCCCAAACATCATTCGTCATGATAAAGCTATACTCTTCTACCATGGCATGTTGTGCGGCCTTCTGAAATCTGGAAGGTTCTGCAACCTGAGCCACCAATGCTTGGTACCTGTCAGACGTTTACGTTGTCTTTTGTTCATCCTAGGGGTTCTAATAAACTCCTTTGCATTTCTCAATGTCTGACGAACCTCTCTGCTAGCTCGACCACTAGTTGTGGGAGGTTCAGCCAACTCTTCCTCATCCTGCCTTTGTTACTCCGTCTACTGAGAACTCCCTAGATTTCTTGCACCTGAGGAAATACTGGTACTAGTCACGGTACTTGATCCTTGTGACTGTCCTCTTGCGTGTCCCACTTGCTGCCCCTGTTGCTGAACCAAAGGAGCTTCTGCTGACTGATTCTAATCTCCTACAGGCATCTCACGAGATCTCCTCATAGCTCAGTCCTACACAAACTTCTCGTCTCGCCTCACTACAATCTTCTTATTGCTAGGAATGTAGATCCTGTATCCCTTTGAGGTTTCATTGTACCCAATGAAGAACCCCTTGTCTACAGTCTGATCCAGTTTGGTACGTTTCTCATCTGGCACGTGGAAATAAGCAATGTTGCCAAAAATTCTGAAGTGACTAACTTCTGGCTTCTTTCCTTTGAAGACTCCTTCTGGCGTTTTCTTCCCAAATGCTTTATGAGGAGTCCTTTTTTGAATATATAATGTCGTGTCACATGCCTCTGCCCATAGAAATCTGGGTAAATCCTGGTCATATAACATAGCCTTTGTAACTCCAATAATGGTTTTGTTTTTCCGCTCCGCTACCCCATTTTGCTGTGGATTATATGCTGCTGTCCATTCTCTCTTGATGCCTTGCTTCGCACAAAAATCTATGAAGTCTTTATTAATATATTCTCCACCATTATCTGAGTGAAGCACCATCATCTTCTTCCCTGTCGCATTCTCCACGTGAGCTTTAAATTATCTAAAACGATTAAAGACCTCATCTTTGGTCTTCAGGAAGTAGATCCAGGGTTTCTTGGAATGGTCATCAGTGAAGGTGATGAAATATTCGGCACCGCTGAGAGCTCTAGTAGACATTGGGTTGCAAATATCTGAATGTATGAGTCTTAACACGCCATCAACTCTGTTGCCACTTCTTGGAAATGCTACCTCAACATACTTCCCATGTATGCATCTTCTGCACACATCGTTGTGTTCTGTGCCAAGTTCTGGAACCCGTGTTGCTGTTTCTCTGAGCATCCTGAGTGCTCCATGGTGTAGATGTCCCATTCTCATATGCCATATCTCATTCAGCTCCTTGCCACTGCTACTATCACTGCGTATTAGTGCCATAGAGAGTCAAGCTGTAACTGGTATAATCTATTACATCAAATTCTAATCTGTCTTACCTTCTTCCAACTTGGGTGTTTGACATACACTTTCTTCCCTACGAAGTGAATATCATACCCCTTATCCTGTAACTGGGATATTGAAATCAGGTTCATACCCTATCCTAGCAAATGCAATACATTTTTAGTGCTGGTGCTTGCCCCTGGCTCCCTCTGAAAATCTATGGTACCTCTCCCCACTGGAGTACATTTCGTCCTGTTTCCCATAGTAATATGGAAGTCCATCTGCTGCTCCTTGTAGCTAGAGAAATATTCTCTAACCTCTGTCATGTGAGTTGAGCTCCATTGTCTATATATTAGGCACGCTGTGTAGCTGATCCTGATTAACAAGCAAATTCATCGTCCAACCTGGAAAATAATAAATCTGAAGTCTCTTGACTATCACTTCTGTCCATGGTTACGCAGAAGAATTTATAGTGTGCTATTCCTCTTTCACCCGACACTGGTTCCACACTAGCAATCTGCTGCAAAACCTTCTACGTCTAGCTAGAGATCTACCCAACGAAATAACCTATGTTGCATGAAACTTCTAGGAACCTAGCATTTCGAGCCGTACCTGTACTCGAAACTCGAAAACTTGGCTAAAACTTGATTGAAACTTGACCATCATGTAATCATCTATGGGAGTTAATATAGATTTGGTTTTCCTTCTAAATTGTCATTTATGGGTTTTATTCCCTTTTTTCTTGCAAGATAATGTGTTATTCACTTATATATATATATATATATAATGTTTCAGTACCCATTTCGGAAACTCTAAAATGTTTTGATGCTTAGTGCAACTTAGGAAATAATTGAGCTGCTCCCTCTGCCTCTAGAATCACTTGAACTAGAATAATTGATTTTTTCCCCTCTCAGAAAAATTGAACTTCCTCAAGCAACTCAACCTCTTGGCAAAAAGACTGTGCTGCCCTTGGGAATTTCAGCTTGTTTCCTGTATTGAGCAGTGAAATTCCTTTGCTTCGTTTCTGAGCTCTCCCGGTGATCAACTGTGCTCTGATAGCATGTGAATTTTTTATCTATTGCAGTAACTGGAAATTATTCTTCTAACTAAAAAATTAATTATCATAAAGGGACTGTTGAGGTCTAAAATGGGCCTCCTAAGAAAAATGTACAACTAAACTAAACTTTATAAGAACCAATAGGATTCAAGATGATGATGTCAACCATGGGGGATGATTCACCATTTTTGGAGTGAAAAAGTAAAATATTAAAAAATAGTAAAATAATAAAACTACTTTTTCAACTCGTATTTTTAACTTATCTCCCCAAGGTTTTACTCAAATTTCGAGCGGGAGTACTCGTTAGATGCAAAATTTAATTCCTCATCTAAGGAGTACCCATATTGTATACTTTTGATGGACCCTCCTACACGAAAAATGAGAAATACGTGATTGCAATCACGTTTTTCATGTATTTCTCATTTTTCGTGTAGTAGGGTCCATTAAAAGTATGAAACATGGGTACTCCTTGGATGATAAATAAAATTTTGCATCTAACAAGTGTTTTCACTCGAAATTTGAGTGAAACCAGAGGGAGATAAGTTGAAAATATGATTTGAAAAAATAGTTTTTCTTTTTTCCCTCTAAACTTTGATGATGTAATCTGATCTTATTTTATTATTTCCACTATTATTTTATAATTTCCTTCGGAGGCCTAGTTTAGACCTCAAAATTCACCTAATGGCAGTGTATTTGATACGACAAACAATGAATAAAATCACAACTACAATTTTCACCATAAAAACACTGTGGAAAATAAAATACTGAAAACTTAGAAATTCTAACACACACAAGAATTTTGACATAGTTATTTTTAGACAAATGCCTTCGAAAAACCCAATGAGGAAAATTGATGCAGTAGATGAGGGTTTTATTGTTATTCTTCAACAAAAATTATGAGTACAATAATTTAGATGCTCAACTGGCGATCTAATCGGACGAAAACACTGGCAAAATTGTTGTGAGAATTTTCTCTCATGCCACAATTGATATTTGCCTTAAAAATTAACTCCCTAGCCTCTGTGCTGAGCCTCTTGTGTCACCCCCTGCACAGTGCCTATGTAGACCCTGTGGGGATTTCGACCTTACCTCCTTTGTCTCTTTGCTCATCCCTGCTCATCTCTGCTCGTCTTTGCTCATCTCATGTTGAACATTGTCATATGTAAAGAAGAATTGCTACAAGGGAGCTCCAGATACCACCTTGTCTCTATCACCATCGGGGAGACTCTGCTACCACTTAGAATCGTCATCATCATCATCTAAGGGGAGCCATGGCTACCACCCAGAACCTAAGGCAATGGGCCAGACCAACCTATCCCAATGCGTAGGGATTAAACTCTATCCCAAAGTCCTTGACAATAGGTGAGATCAACTTACTGAAGGTAAGGATCACACTCTACCGTATTGTCCCTGATCATCCATCTTAATTCTAAGGAGTCAGATGGTGGAGCACTTGCATCCACCAACTCTGGCTAGATCCACCTATTGCAAGGGGTAGGGATCACACTTTATCCTAAGTCCCTCAACCCATTGGCCAGATGGGAGAGGTTATCCCATAGAGTGGGCGGGATGCTAACTGGAGCATACTTTGAGTAGGGGAGATCCCAGGTCTCAACATTCTATTGGTCACAAGTCTCTCATCCCAAGGAGCCCTATAGCTCCATTCCTCACCCTGGGAGCTCAACCAAGGGGGGAAGAGCACTACTCAGTGTTCTTGATCAGCCCAGACCCTTATTCGAAGGGGTCATCTCAACCAATCCAAGTTGCTCTATGAAGATCAAGTACTTCGCTTTCGACAAAGTCTTGTTAAGGATATCGACTATTTGCTCATCTATCGAAATGCGGAGGAGTCCCACTGATATTCTCAGCAGCATGCCTCAGATGTAATGATATCTGATCTCTATATGCTTGGACTTGTCGCGGAACACAGGATTCTCTGACAAATGAATCCCACTCTTGTCGCAATAAATGATTGTCGTGTCCAGAACTTGCTAAAATAGCTCTCGAAAGAGCTTCGTCAACCAAACTGCTTCATAAATCTCTAGGCTGGCAGCAATTAACTCGGCCTCAGGAGTGCTAAGGGCTATGACTTTCTGGTTCTTTCTCATCCACGATATCATGGTGGATCCAGACTAAAACAACATCCAAAAGTACTCTTCATGTCTCCAACACGACCAACCGAATCTGCATCTGTATATCCATGAAGTCTAACAGCTCCAACGACATATCTGAATCGAAGGTTAATAGTCCCATGTAGACATCTCAATACATGCTTTGGCAACGAGCCAATGTACATGTTGAGGGTTGGTCCTAAATTGGCTCAAAGTGTTAACCTCAAAGCATATATCGGGGTGATTGTTCACGAGGACCATTAGAGCACCAACTAGTTGTCTATAGTCAGAAGGGCTTGCTAGGTCTGGTTCGACAACCTCTCCACATAACTTCTTGAAATTCATCTCCATAAGTGTAGGCAAGGACTTGCACTCAACCATGCCAAATCTCTCTAGCAGTTTTACAACATATTTTACTTGTGAGAAGAAAATCTCGCCCGACTTTTTCCATACTTCTAGTCCCAGGGAATAGTGCATCAACCCAAGGTCTTTCATCTCGAATTCAGAAGCGAACTCCCTCTTACATTCTAGAACGAGAGGGTCTGCACTTGTCAAGAATAAGTCATCAACATATAATACAAAAATGAGAGGCATACCTTGGATTGTTTTGAAGTAGAAGTTTGGATCAACACTACTACTTGTAAATCCCAACTTCATCAAGTAACTGTCGATGTGAGCATACAAAGCACAGGGGGCTTGCTTCAATTGATAGAGAGCTTTCTTCAATCGACATAGATGGGTCTTCCTATCATGAGCTTCAAATCTTGGAGGTTGTTCAACATACACTTCTCCTTGAAGCAAACCATGCAAAAAGGCCGTCTTCACATCCATTTGAGGAAGAGTCCATCCGAGACTTGCAGCGAGGGCTACTATCAAACGAGTGGCTATATATCGGGTCACAAGAGCAAATATATCATCGTAATCTTCTCCCTCTTTCTTGGGAGAATCTACGAGCTACAAACCTTGCCTTGTATTTTTCAATGCTTCCATCAACCCCATGCTTGATCTTATAGAGCCATTTGGACGTCACCACTGATCTATCCTTCGGTCTCGGCACAACATCCCAAATGCCATTTTTCATAATGGATTCATATTCTTCGACCATAGCATCCTTCGAGACTTGTTCATTCACGACTTCTTCAAAGGTATGGGGCCCAGCTTGAATCATGTTGCTCATAGAGACAACATAGGCTTGGTACCTACATGGCTTCTTGCTTTCCCTAAATTTTCCACGAGCAACAACATGTTTCTCAACATCTTGTACTCTGTCCTTGAGCCAAAGTGGTCTCTTCCTCACAGGGGGATCACATGGAGGAGGATCCAAGGGGTCCATAGGCTCCATGGGATCATCCATAATGTCCTTCTCAAATCCAGGCATAGAAGGACCTTCTAGAATATCCATATCATCACTCTTGTCTTCAGGAGGAGGAGGTAGAGGGAGGTCCCTTGCAACATCTTCATTGAATGCTACTCACCTGCTATTTTCAACCTTCCTTTGACCAAAAATATTTATTTTAAATTCTTTAGAATCTTCACTATATGCAACAAACATAGCTTTTCTTCTTGTGGCTTCTGGCTTGTTTCTTTTGTCCTTGGGCACATGCAAGTATACGGGGTAGCCAAAAGTCCGAAGATGACCAATATCAGGGTTGACACCTGTGAATACTTCCTTGTGGGTCTTGTTGTCCAAAGCTTGACGAGGCAACTTGTTTTGAACATATACCGTTGTGTTTGTTGCTTCAGCCTAAAGGAACTTTGGCATCTTTTGATCATCGAGCATGGCTCGGGCAGCTTCCACAATGGACCTGTTCTTTCTCTTAGCCACTCCATTTTGTTCGGGAGCGTAGGGTACAATAGTCTCCTTAATTCCTTCCTTGTGTATTTCTTGCCATTGTCGGACTTGAAGATATTTATTTTCTCTCCGTTATTATTCTCAACCAAAGCCTTGAACTCCTTGAATATGTTGAATGCCTCATCCTTGTGCTTCAAATAATATATCCATGTCTTCCTTGAGAAATCATTGATGAAGGTAATGTAATAGAGATGACCACAAGTGAATGTACAAGCATCAGACCACATATCAGAATGAATGAGATGCAGGATGTCTTTTGTCTTGTTCTCACTAGAGGGGAATGGTCCCCTTGTCCTCTTTCCACTAACACATCCAAGGCATACTCCATCATGTCGAGCTTGAACATTGGGAATCCCGGAGACCAACTTCTTCAATTTTGGAAGAGCGCCATAATGTAGATGGGCCAGTCTTCGGTTCCACAACTTGCTTTGATGATTTGTATTATGGACCATAGCTAGAAGGGTTCTTTCTGTGACTCTATAGAGTCGTTCAAACCTAGATCCCAATGTGAAGGCATTTCTCATGTAGGATCTAATACGCCAAGTAAGTACATTTCCTTTGATGAATGAAACCCTCATTCCTTTATCCTCCAAAGCAGATATCGATACCAAATTCTTCAATCCCGATACATACATCACATCATGAAGCAAAATAGACTCCCCAAAGTCCAAATGGAATTTGATAGAACCAAAGTCCTTGACAGGATGAATGTTGTTGTCACCAAGAATAATCTTCAAATTAGTGTCCTTCTCAACCAAATTAGAGAGAACCTCCTTATATCCAGAGAAGTGATGGGAGGACCCACTATCAACCATGTAATTTTCACAAGTATTTGGAGGAGATGAACTAGATAATATGGAAATAAGAATATATTTAGATTGATTAGTAGCATTAGTTTGATACCTGGAGTTCCTTGATCTCTTTGGTGAATGATAACTATCTTCATGATCATCCTGAGAGTCTCTTCTTCTTCTTTCTTTTCTCCTTCCATCTCCTTTATCATCTCTTCTTTCATATGGTTTCTTGTTGTTGAAGCCATGGTTATTGTTGTAGGACCTCGAAGAGTTTCTTCTTGGAGCATCTCTCTTTTTCGGGACAATCTCGAGTATAGTGACCCTTTCGATGAGAATTGTAGCATTCAACATCTCTATCTCGCCTTCTTGAATCCTTGGAATCTCGATTGGATTGAGGAGGTCTTCTTGATTTAGATGGCTTTCCCTTTCCTTTCTTCACATTCTTCTTCTTCCTTTAAATAATGAAGGTAGTGGGCTCTCCTTCATTTGGCCTCTGAATTCTCCCTCTGGATATCATCAATCTTTCCTCTTGATTGCGTAGAGCAAGTAACTCATCAAAAGGAAGGATCCATTTCCTATTGTTGATAGAAGTAATGAACATGTCCCATGAAGAAGGAAGGCCGCTAAGTGCAGATATCACCAGTTCCCTGTCAGGTATAATTTCTTAAGCAGTCCAGAGTTGGTCCTTGATCTCAATGATTCTTATGGAGAATGATTGTACAATTTCTCCCTTATGCAACTTAGACTCCTTGAGTTGATTTTTCAATTCCATTATGTGGGTCAATTTGTTTAGCTTATACATGCCAAACAATCTTATCGTACATTTCTTTGGAGGTCTTCAAGGATGAAATATAAACAAGTAGACGATCTCTTAAAGAATCAATAATAATCTTCTTAGCTTTAATCTCACCTTTCTTATACTTGGATTTG
Organism: Pinus taeda; assembly: GCA_000404065.3. Lineage (NCBI taxonomy): Eukaryota > Viridiplantae > Streptophyta > Pinopsida > Pinales > Pinaceae > Pinus > Pinus taeda. The sequence goes on from APFE031169575.1 coordinate 161,368, forward strand.
GTAGCTTTAGGAGCATTTGCTGGTGGTGGTGAGATCTTTCCTTCCACGTACTTCAAGACATCATACTCATCTAAAGTGACATTGATCCTGGTCTTCCATGCTGCAAAACCAAATGAGTCAGCTAGCATTTCATTGTCCTTGAAATAATAAGTAAAAATTTTAACCAAAACATATTTCCTTTTCAATCAATTGCTTAGAAGACGGATGCTCTTTCTCTATGTCTCTTGGGCTTGTCTTCACCTCAGCTCTGATACCATGTTAATTTTTCATCAATTGTTCTATGCTGCAAATATTACTTCAATAATATCCAATAACGTCCAATTTAACAATTTCCACTTCTTTAATTTAAACAATGACAATAGAGCAATAGTAGATAGAACAATTATTCAAATGCACAATGAAAGACAACCAAGAGAAAAGAGACACAATATTTGGTCAATGACGAGGGGAAAACCCCACAAGGGGGAAAACCCTTTGCAAATCTTCTTCTATTAGATTGTCTTCAAATGTTCAGCAGAAATAGTACAACATCCAAGAGTCAAAGTCAAATTTTGACTAGCCAATATCCAAAACCAATATCCAATATCCAATCAAGTCAAAATGTCATGCTATTTTTTGAATTAGAGACAAGAGAGACAGTGAACAACAATTAATTGTAATTCTGTCCAAGTCAACAACAACCAACAACAATGAATTCAGCCCTAACCAGTCCACAAAGTTAACGATCAACCTTCCAAAAGAGCTCAGTCAAGGCAACAAGAAATGCAGCCTAGAATGCTGGTCAAAGTCCCAAAACCCTACCAAAACAACCAGTCAAAGTTTTCACTTGCTTCTGCGGTCAACCATGTAGTCAACACCAATCAACTTGCTCGTATTTCCTCAATCTTTGTGCCCTCGAATGCTGCTTAGAGAAACCGAGATTTTCGACCCAAAAACGCAGTCAAAGATGGTCAAACATTGCTTGATCAACGCTGGTGAATGCCCAAAAACGGTCCTACAATTCGGGCCAATCAGAAAATGACCTTTGTCCTTCACATGTGTGAGTGCTATCTTGCAATTCTAAGCTATACGAACCAATAAAATGAAGAGAGAGAAGATATGTTGTGAGTTGAATGAAATCAAATGAAATTTTTAATGTCCCTGAGACTAGTTATAGTCTATGGGATCACTAGCTTCCTTGCCCTTTGCCTTTTGCAATTCAATCCTCTTATTATTCAAATTAATGATGCGCTGGCCCAACCTTCTAAAAGTGCCCTCACCGAAAAGACAATGCCAAAGAACCGATGTTAACATATTGTTGTAACTGTCTTTGATGTCTTTGAAAGCATCACATTCCAAAATGAAATGTTTTTCTGATTCCATTGCCCCAGAAGTGCAAAAAGTACACACCCGCTTTTCCCAATCTTCTTTAGGTCTTTTCCACCGACCTATATTGCACCGTAATTGATGCGAGTTAGTTCTTAATTGAGCAATAAGAATCTTTGCTCTCCATGTAATGCTAGCTCCAATGTACTCTTTTTGTTGGAGATCACACGCGGGGTTAAATTCTTGAACATAGTACTTCTTTCTACCCAACTCTTTTCCCCTTATACGCTGACAGAACTTCTCCATAACATAACTCTTCAAATCCTTGCTATTTGTGGGACATGCATTGATGTAAATATTCCATTTTTGCATCCATTTTTTGTTTTGTCTCATCCACAATTTCTTTCTTTCACTCATTCCTTCATTGCAGATAACTTTAGGCCATCTTTCATCTACCTTCTCCCATTTGCTCAATTCTTTGAAGATACCTTATGAGATGCACCATATCAATTGCAAAATGAGGACTCAACTTAAATTTATATGCAACTTAAGGGGTGCTGTCTTATGCTTGAGATGTGCCATTTGACCCAATGCCGACCTTGAGAATTTTGTACTCGTGGGCTTGACCTCAAAATCCCACTTTTCCTTATTCGAATTGAGTGCTTCAAAAGTTAATTTTGGTCCCTCTCGAAAAGAGGAATTCAATGCAATGGTTGGAATTTGTCATTGAGCTGCCAAATTAACAACAGAGACTCGGTGAGATTTTCCTTAGCCAAGGAAAATATGTTGTCAAGCTTTTGGAAAGATTTGGGATGGTGGATTGCAAATCCATGGCGACACTGACAGCGGCAAATTTTAAGAAGTTATGTGGTGAAGTTGCAGGACTAGTTTAGACATATCCATCTTTGTACAGGCAATTGATTAGGGCTTTGATGTTTCTGGTCAACACAAGACTAGACATATGTTTTGTTGTTAACACCTTGAGTTAGTTTATGGTGGAGCCTTTGCATGCTCACTGGGTGGCCACAAAACATGTGTTGAGATATCTACATGGGGCAATCAACTATGGTTTGAGATATACCATTGACAATCAGTTGAGATTGCATGGATATACAAATGCAGATTGGGATGGGAGTGTTACTAATAGGAAGTGTACATGAGGATGATGCTTTAGCTTGGGATCTGCCATGATTTCCTTGATTAGCCGGAAGCAAAAATCTGTCGCTCTCAATACATCCGAGGCAGAGTACATTGCAACTAGTATGGCTAGCTACTAGGCATTGTGGTTGCGAAAGCTCTGTGTAGAGTTTTTTGAGTAGGTGGATACGACCATGATATACTGTGACAATCAAAGCAGGATTAAAATTTCAGAGAATTCAACATTCCTTGACATGTCAAAACACATCGAGATCAAGTATCACTTCATCAAAGACATGGAACTAAGAGGAGTGGTGAGGCTCCAACACATCTCGACTGCTGAGCAAGTTGTAGACATTCTAACTAAGTTGTTGCCTAACACAAATTTCTTATTCTTCAGAGAGGAGATTGGATTGCGGTAGAATGTATCCCTCCCAAGGAGGAAACATTGTTGATCAAGAACATTGAGCATAAGACTTCACCCTATTTTTATGACTAACCATGGACTTGGTGAAGGGGTTTGCGCTTCCCCTCTTGGGTGAGGGTACTCCTTAAAGCCATGAATTCCGTTGAGCACATACCCTAGTATGCATCCTACCTGCCAGTCACCTTTGTGTCTTTATTGACCAAGGGCCATGGTGAGGTGGCTAAGCTTGCCAAGATTGTCACACATCGAGCCAGTGAGTTAGGTGTGTGTGATATTTACTTAGTGGCAGACACACCTACCATGTGTTGAAAAATGTGTAACTAGGTTCGGTCTTCATTAATATGAAATGTAATTTAGATTCTTGTAAATTGTAAAATGAAAGAAAAAATATTATTATTTTTGGAGCATGGGTTTCATGCTCAAGGTATTTTATTTTATAGGTCAAGCACCCATTGAGTGCCTCTAGGATTTGTCCTAGGTCAAGAAGTCAAAAGAGTCATTGTCATAAGTTGAAGGCTGCATCAGGGACATTGTAACTTGTAAATAAAATTATTTTTGTCATTAAAAGTGTCAAAATAATCTTAAAGACCAAGTCAGTCTGGTAGTTGGGAAGTCGACCTAATCTGAGGAGTCACGTCCACCTTAAGAAGCCTATATAAAGGAGGGAACTCGACCTCCTTGGGAGAATTTCATCACTCAATCATTCAAGCCAAGGAGGAAGAGGAAGAAGGTAGCAAAGAAGGAGGACGACGAAGAAAACTTGTTTCTGGGTTATTTCTCTCTGACACATGTGAAAGAAGGCTAGGGTTTCTACTACTGGTCTAGGATTTTCTTCTACAAGTTTGATCTTGAAGAAAGAAGAGAAGGAAGGCCAGTGAAGGTCACATTGAATCATCCTCAAGCACCAAAAAGAAGGAAAAAGTCAAGAGATGGTCTGAAGAAGGCTTAAGAGTCTAGAACAAGCTCACACATGTGGCATTAACTACTTCTGGAAAGGCCGAAATTTCAGACCTATAGTAGAGGCCGAAATTCTGCAGCTGGGAGGTCGAAGTTGTGCTATTGGAAGAGATTTGACTGGGTTTGACTTGGACAAAGGAAGCACATCATCCGGAAGGGTTGGACTTGGTCTTAGTCTAGAGGTCTTGGAATTTGTCATTTGAAGAACCTATAAGAAGAGAAGAGATTTTTCGGGTTTTCCTATCAAGTGGAGAGGTTTTGGCCTTAACTTACAACCTACATTCTGTGTTGTTGTGTTCTACTTTTCTTCTTGTTTTGGTAGCTATTTCATGATAGACAAATGTAATAATAATTGAAGAAGCTAATAAGTAAGAAAAAACAAAAGACATCACAAGTAGTTATCATAAAAGAGAAATCATCTAATCTATTGCCCTATAGATTTCTCAACATGGTGTCATAGCTAAGTTTGGTTGAGGGCATAATGAAGATCTCTACTACATTGAAGAAGTTCCTAAGGAAGTGTATGGAGGTAGCGAGTCATCTCAAGAAGCGCATCAAAGAATGATTTGGATTCGTGAAGGAAGACTTTATAGATTGTTAACTCCCCTCGCTCAAGTTTTGGTTCACATTGAAGTTAGCCCATGTGAACTTTGGCATAGAAGATTTGGTCATCATCACTACAAAATATTGCCAACCCTAAATTCTATAGTGAATGGCATCCCCGAATTGAAAGAAGATCATGAAGGAGTATGCATGGGATGTGCATTGGGTAAGAACACGAAGAAATCATTTGGAAGCAACGATTCAAGGTCAAAAGAAATCTTGGATCTTATTCATTCAGATGTTTGTGGTCCTTTCAATCCAAAGTCACTTGGAGGTCATCTATTTTATGTCACTTTCATAGATACCATTCGAGGAAAACTTAGGTTTACTTAATGAAATCCAAGGACGAAGTATTCACCAAATTTCAAGAATTCAAAGCTGAAGTAGAGAACCTTACAAAAAGGAGAATTAAGATATTGAGTTCTAATAATGGAGGATAATACACATCCAAGAAAATTATAGCCTTATATAAGGAATATGGGATTAAGAGGGAGCTAATAGTCCCATATAATCCCGAACACAATGGAGTTGTAGAACGAAAGAATCGGTCCATTGAAGAAAGTGTAAAATCTATGCTATATGATCAAGATTTGCCAAAATTTCTGTGGGGTGAAGCAACAAAGACAATTGTATACATACAAAATCGAAGTCCCACACAGGTCACTAGACAAATTAACTCCTGAAGAAGTCTTCACTGGGAAGAAACCAAGCGTAGATCATGTCTAAATTTTTGGTTGTCCTGTTTATATTCATATACCGAAGGATAAGAGAAAGAAGTTAGATCCATCAGGCATGAAGGGAACATTTGTTGGCTACAGTAATTCCTCAAAAGCATATAAGATATACATAAAAGGACACAGAGTAGAAGTTAGGGAGATGTGATATTTGACGAAAGAATTGCATTCAAGAAATCAAAGGATCTCCCTATGGACTTTGATGATGAAGAACTTCCAGTATTTGAAGGGGAAGTTATTAGGGAAGAAGAAGAAACAAATCATGAAGATGAAGGTCCGAGTGAACCTATACAACCTGTGGTAATTCCTGAGACTAGAAAGAGACCTAATTGGTCAAAATGTACTCTATCAGATGCAAATGGTCATGGTGCAACTAAAGACACATTTAGAGAAAGCAAGAAACTCAAAAGATATTCAGGCTACACAACATTTATGACAAAGTTAATAGAAGCTGAACCATCCACCTTTGAAGAAGTTTTCAATCATCGAGAATGGAAATATGCCATGAATGAAGAATATCAATCGATAATGAAGATGGGGTATGGGAGATCGTACCTAGTTCTGAAGAAAAGTATGTGGTAACTTCCAAATAGCTTTACAAGTTCAAGCATGCGATAGATGGAAGCATTGACAAGTATAAGGCAAGATTTGTGGCTAGGGGCTTCACTCAACAAGAAGGCATTGATTATAAAGAGACATTTGCTCCGACAACAAGGTATACAACTATACGTTTGTTGGTCTCTTTGGCAGGATCGATGGGATGAAACATCCACCATTTGGATGTCCAGCCTGCATTCCTGAATGACACAATTGATTAGGAAGTCTATATAGAGCAACTAGTGGGATTTGAAGTCAAAGATAGAGAGGCATATGTTTGTAGGTTGAAGAAGGCATTATATGGCCTTAAGTAGGCACCAAGGGCATGGTATTCGAACCTTTATTTCAAGATTGTAAAAGGTGAGTCTGTAATCATTCTTCTGTATGTGGACGATCTTCTCTTAATAGGTGTGTAAGGTCGAATTGAAGAATGTAAGAAGCAACTAGCAGTGGAATTCGATATGTAGGATCTTGGGCTGATGCACTATTATTTGGGACTACAAGTCTGGTAGGGACCTAATGAGATCTACCTAGGTCAAGGGAAGTATGTGATTGAGATGTTGAAGAAGTTTGACATGATGGATTGCAAATGACAACCCCGATGATCACAAACTTAAAAGAGACTAAGGAGCTTTGAATATAGCCTAGTGGATCCTACTAGGTATAGACAAAATATTGGCTCACTAATGTACTTGATAAATACTCTACCAGGCATATGTTTTGCAATGAATATTCTCAGTTAGTTCCAAATGGAGCTGAAGCATGATCAATGGATAAAAACCAAGCACATACTGAGATATCTGACAATCAACTACTGCCTAAAATAAGATAGGAGGAATGATGTCCACTTGATTGGATATACATATTTCAACTGGGGAGGTGGTGAGCAGGATGGAAGGAGCACTAGAGGAGGATCTTTTAGTTTGGGATTCTCCATGATCCCATGGATGATCAAAAAGCGAGATACGATTGCTTTGAGTAGTGCTGAGGTTAAATATATTGCAGATTGTGATGTGAGTAGAGAAGCTATTTGGTTGAGGAAGCTGCTGTTCGACTTATTTTGAAGGACAAATGGACCCCATAGTGATACATTGTGATAACACCAGTTGTATAATATTGTATGAAGACCCAATGTTTCATGGAAAGACAACGTATAAACAACAAGTATCACTATATTTGGAAGCTAGTACAATATGGTGTGTTGCATCTACAATATATCTCCACCGATGAGCAGGTCGCTGACATATTGACAAAATATCTTCCTAATAAGAAGCTTGTGTATTTGAGAGACAAACTTGGTTTGGTTGATATATCTTCCCTGGTTGAGAGGGAGAGATTGGCACATCATTGTTGTCTTCACTTAGGAAGACATAATGGAGGATTGGGTAAGCATATGTCATCCAATACTCTTTGAGGATATGGTAGGGCATCCAAGATAAGAGTAGTCAAGGACCGATATTCTTTGAGCGCTATCCAAGATAAGAATAGTTCAAGGAAGGACATACTCTGTGAACACCCGGGTGGGGTATGTTCCTTGGGAGACAATGATGATGGTGTCTATAAATCATTGGTCTCACCAGCATTGTGCTCTGATCTTTTGGAGAGATAGAGCTATTAGTCAAGGCCTTGCTATGTGACAATGCTAGTTGCTAGGATGCTAAACAAATGGGTTATCAATTCGACTCTTCTTATGAGATCTCTTCAAATTGAGAATGTCCATGTATCATTTATGAATACCTCCCTAGTTAAGAGGGAGTGTTGAAAAATGTGTAACTAGGTTCGGTCTTCATAAATATGAAATGTACTTTTGATTCTTGTAAATTGTAAAATGAATGAAAAATTATTATTTTTTGAGCATGGGTTTCATGCTCAAGGTTTTTTATTTTATAGGTGAAGCACCCATTGAGTGCCTCTAGGATTTTTCCTAGGTCAAGAAATCAAAAGAGTCACTGTCATAAGTTGAAGACCCCATCAGGGACATTGTAACTTGTAAATAAAATTATTTTTGTCCTTAAAAGTGTCAAAATACCCTTCAAGACCAAGTCGGTCTGACAACTGGGAAGTCGGCCTGACTTTAGTCATAAAGTCAAATTAAGTTAATGTCATGTATGAAGGACCCTTCTTGGGCATGTTACATATTTGTACGAGTCATTAAAAGAGTCAAAGAGGCCCTCCAAGGCAAAGCATAAGCACCTCCAACACGTTAGCTTCAAGAAGGAGTAATGGAACCTCACCGAAGGACATGTCGGCCTAGATCTCTATCAAATCGACTTATATACATGGGTAAATCACTATAATAGGTAGCTCGACTCTCATTTGGAGACAATCAAGTCGGTCAAGAACAAGTTTGCAATGAAGAAGTGCGAAGATCACTTGGGAAGAAGCCTCATCTCCATCGAAGAGAGGAAAAGGAAGAGCGAAGTCTTTAGCATCGATTTTGGATCTGTTTAGAGCCACTTTGATATCACATGTGCGAAGAAGAGAAGGATCATTTGTTATAGAAGAAGCCGAGAAGAATTGCGGTCCTCCTCTTGGGTAACCGAATTTGGAGAAGGACAAGTCAAAAGAGAAGCCAAGTTAATCTAGAAGGAGATTCTATCCTAATCGAAGAAATCAAGGGCATTATCTAGAAGGTGACACTTTCCAAGAAGCTGTAACTAGGGTATGTGATTTAGGGATGAAAGTTGCAAACCTAAATCAAGGGGTCGAAATTCTGAAAGGTAGCCGAGGAAGAAATAAGAAGGTTGACTATCGTTGACTCAAAGGAACTCATCAAGTAAGCTTTGTGACTTGGTCTTGGAGAGGCAAATAAGTCAAGGTTCTTTGTCTTGGTGTTCGTCAATTGAAGTCTCTATAAGAAGAAGAATTTGTTTGGGTTTTCCTCTCAAGTGGGAGAGTGGTTTTTTCCTTGGCTGATAGCTTACATTTTGTGTCTCTTGTCTCTTTATTGTATATGCTTTGGTCGCTGTTTGATGAAGAACTCTATAATAATCTAACTAAAGGAAGATCCTAGTTTATTGAAGTAAAAATTATTCACTAGGAGTTATCTTAATAAAGAAATCTCCTTATCTTGATGCCCCAGATTTCTCAATACAACCCACTAACTCAATGTGGAAATAATACAACAAAATACCCACATGTGTGAGACATAAGCCTCTAAATGATAATTTCATGCCCCTTTTGGACTATAAGGATAGAGGTGTTTCCATGTGTGATGATCATCGATCATTTGAGGAATACTCCTCAAATCCAACCTCAAAGCAGCTTGAAGGGTTCAAAATCCAACTGGGTTGTCACCATGTTATCTCCATGCGTTTCTAATGGCCAACAGAATGCCTCCTCTCTCAAGCATTAAGGCTCCATCAAGGGAAACAAGCCCGCCCTAGTCTCATGGAAGACCATACTCATTTGGGCTATGAATCATGGCCTCCCAATCAGTAGTGTCAAGGATGGCTTGGAGGCATGCTGGGTCTAGAAGTGTAATCATCAAGAATCCTCTTCGTTGGGTCAAAGAACAACGTCTTGGGGGTACTCTGGGATGTGCATTAGTTGCTCAGGTCATCATAGTTCCTAACACTCAGATGTATGTGGGCAATGCTGCATTTGCCAAGTCATCAACATCTCTGAAAGGCATGTGTACCTGTGGAGTCGGTTCCCTCAAGCCTTAGGCTACTATGGATCACCTGACAAGACCAACTTAAACTCCAACAAAGGAAACCATTCATTAGAGACTCGGATCTATAAGCATGTAAGTGGACTAATCTTGCATGTTAAGGGCATATTAATACTTCAAACTTGGATCGCCTTTTGTTATCTAACTAGACCATGTCCTGTAAAGGTGTTCCCTACCTTGATAAGGGTGGCCAATAGTCAACCCTATTAGGTGCTTCCAACCCCCAAGGGGAAGTGGCATTTCCAAGATCAATTCCTCAATCAATAGGTGTTAGTGTAAATGAGTGGCAATGGAGGCAAAAGGCTTCATCGCCAAGTGCCATGGTCAAAGGGGACTAGCTAACGGGAGTCCACATCTAAAGTGTATAGATGCAGTGGAGGGAGCAATTGTGGAGGCATGAGTTACCCTCTTCAGCCCGCATTTTCCCCTCCTCTAGTGTGCCTTTTACTTTTTTTTTTTATTATGCTTTTACTTTTGTTGCATAGCTTAAGGGTTGGAGCTTGCTCTTTATTGTGGAGGCATGAGTTACCCTCTTCAGCCTGCGTTTTCCCCTCCTCTAGTGTGCCTTTTACTTTTTTTTTTTATTTTTTTTTTTTTTTTTTTTTTTAGCTTTAATTTTTGTTGCATCGCTTTAAGGGTTGGAGCTTGCTCTTTATGATAATAACCTTTTCTTTATGATATCGGAGTGGCCTTTTCTTTCCACTAGTTTTAGTGAAAAAATTTGATTATATATATATATATATATATATATATAGATAGATATAGATATCAATTAAATCAATAATCTATATAAATTTTATTATTTTATAATTCATAGTTTTGTACATAGAAGAATATATATGTTTATTTTAATATGTTATCATCAATTAAAATTAAATTAATATTTATTTATACATAGTTTATAATATATATATATATATATTATATATAAATAAAATTTATATGGATATCAACTTCATATATATATACATAGAACTAATTTATGTCAATATCAACTTCGTATATATTTATATATGGAAAAAAAGTGTTGAAATAAAATATTTAATGTTGTATATAAAAAATATTTAATGTAGGTTATAAGAAAATATTGTACTAATTAATATTGATGTATACTTAAAAATATATTAATAGTAAAAAACCATTTTAATTTGTGCCGATAAATGTTGATATACATGTTGTTGATATACATGTTAGGTAAAATATTTATTGAGAATCATGTATCTATTATTATATGTCATTTAAAAAGAATTAGGTATATATCATGAAAAATAAGTTTTTATTGTTAAAATGCTTATTTGGTGCCGTATATAAAAAAAAAATACACATTGTATTTTGCACTTTTTTGCACTCTGAAGAAGTTTACAGGTGCAGAAATTACACATTCTGTTTGCACTTTTTTGCACTCTGAAGAAGTTTACAAGTGCAGAAATTTGGTCCCTCCTGGGTACCTCCTGGCTCAAGGTTAGATCTTAAAATAAGATCTATGCTGAGCAAATTTATATTTTTTGATTTAATGATATTTACATATTATTCCTCACTTTAATCTACTTACATTTCTACTTACATGCGTTTTAGTCCACATAATTTTCTTCTTCAATGTAAGCTGCGGTCTCAATTTGTAATTTTTCAAAATGTTTCTAACACTATCAGCCCATGTTGCGTATAGGGGTATTTTGATCAGGTTCTTTTTCAAGGGGGATATTGTTCTTTTTCAAAGGGGATATTGGACTTCTTTCTTTTCTTCGATAAAGTAAGTGTGGGATTTTAATTTTAAAGTAAGTGTGGGATTTTAATTTTAAAGAATTGGAAAGATTTATAAATGATTTCCAGGTATATGATATATTATTATATACATAATAATATTAACAATATGTTAATTATATTAAAAAAAATTATATTTAAATTAAATAAAAAAAGCAATAAAGATGGTATAGATAATTGGTTGTTATTAATGTTTATGATTTTAAATGTTTTGATTAATATGCATAGTTTTGATTATTTTATTAAGGTATTGGAAATAGGGATATTTTTGTTAGTGTTTTGATTATTTTATTAAGTATTGGAAATAGGGATATTTTTGTTAGTGTTTATAGATTTTATCATTTTTATTAAATTAATAAAGGTTATTGAATGATTAGTTGAAATTTTCAATATGATGTTTAGCTATTATTAATTTATAATTTATTTATAATTTGAATATTTATGTTATGAAATGATGTAGAATTTGATTATAATGTTTATAATAAAAAATTATATTTAAATTAAAATTAAAAAAACAATAAAGATTGTATAGATGATTGGTTATTGTTAATATTTATCATTTTAAATGCTTTTATTAATATGCATAGTTTTGATTATTTTATTAAGGTATTGGAAATAGGGATATTTTTTTTATTAGTGTTTATAGATTTTATCATTTTTATTAAATTAATAAAGGTTACTGAATGATTAGTTGAAATCTTTAGTGTGATGTTTAGCAATTATTAATTTGTATTTATTTACAATTTTGAATATTTATGTTATGGAATGATGTAGAATTTTGATTATAATGTTTTATTGTTTTATTGTTTTTTCTCATTTTAAATATTTATAATTTTGAATATTTATGTTGTGGAATGATGTAGAATTTTGATTATAATATTTTATGGTTTTTGATTTTTTCGTTGAAGAATAATTATTTATCAAATAACCATTATGTTTTTAATTTATTAGTGTTTGCAATTATAATAATTAAAATTTTATTTGTAATATTTTATGGAGAATGTTTATGGTTGAGTATTCTTATTAAATAGTAATTGTGATTGTAAATTATTAATGTTGGTAAATTTAATGATTTTACCAAGTAAAATGAAAATAATGAAAATGGTTAAAAATGAAATTTGTAAAAAAGACTATTGAAATTTTGATTATAATTATAATGTTCATGATTCGTTATATACAATTTTGATTGAAAATTTGATTATAATGTTTGTAATTCGCCATATACAATTTGATTTCTTTTAGTATGCACATTATTAAATTTTTAGTTATGTTTATAATTTTGATTTGTTGGTTGAATGAAAAATTGTGAAAATGATTGATAATTTATAAGTAAAATGCTTTATTCAAACTTGTAAAAACGATAAAATGGAATTTTGATTACAATGAATATTATAGTTGTGATAGATGGAATTTTCACTACAATATTTTATGATGATTATTTTTAATGATTTTGATATTCCGAGGAGAATACAATGCCTAAAGTTTTATTAATGTATATATTTCTTATACTTATCAAATAAAGGAAGAATATGATTGTAATAATTTTATGGAATTTGATTATAATTTTTAACACTTGCAAATGTTTATAGTTTTGATTATTCTATTGAAAAATTATCATAATTAATTTTTTATTAATACTTGCAACTTTTATTAATTTTACTAGACAATAATCATTATTATAGCTTAATTAATGTTTATAGCTTTCATTGTTCTTACATGAAAATAACCATGATTATGTTTTCAATTTATGTTTAAATGCAATAATTGACTTTCTTTAATACTATTTTGAGTGAACGCAACCTAGTACATGGGTTGACTTTCACAATTGGGGTTGGTTCAACTAAATACGCACATGAGACCTTGGCCTAACAAAAAAGTGATCAAATCATTAAAATGATGTCATCCATCATTGCCAACTCCAAAGTGATCAAATCATTAAAATGATGTCATCCATCGTTGTCAACTCCTATGGTCTATGATATCACGACTAATTTTCATTATTCAGATTGTGTTTGGGGCAATAATTAGTTTTTAATCTGTGCGCCTTAAAGTGATCAAATCATTAAAATGATGTCATCGATTGTTGTCAACTCCTATGGTCTATGATATCACGACTAATTTTCATTATTTGGATTTTGTTTGGGGCAATAATTAGTTTTTAATCTATCCGCCTTTATATGCTGTGTCTAGTATGCATTATGTCATCTCTATACCTAGTTGTGCCTTTAAATAAGATGATCATATCGAATACTTGCACTTGATGGAGATTTGACTTACATTGTGATTTGAATTGTTATGTTAAAATTCAATTCATTATAATATGCGTTTTATACGTGAGAGTTTTTGATGTAGGTGCATCTAACTTAGGGTTAACTGTTTACTAAGGGAGTTAGTTTACAAAGTTCGGATTTAATTAGAGTATTTTGGAAGATTTGAGAGGTTTGAGGGTTAGTTAGCTCTTATCTAGGGATAAGGAATTAGATGAGATGTTTTATGGATTATGAGAGATACTGTGGGAGTTAGTTTAGGGATGTAGAACCTACCTTGGGTTCAATCCACTTGTATAAATATCTCATATCGAATACTTGCACCTAATGGAGATTTGAATTACATCGTGATTTGAATTGTTGTGTTGAAATTCAATTCATTATAACATGTGTTCATACGAGGGTTTTTGATGTAGGTGCATCTAACTTGGGGTTGACTATTTTCTAAGGGAGTTAGTTTACAAAGTTAGGATTTAATTAGAGTATTTTGGAAGATTTGAGAGGTTTGAGGGTTAGTTAGCTTTTATCTAGGGATAAGGAATTAGGTGAGAGGTTTTATGGATTATGAGAGATATTGTGGGAGTTAGTTTAGGGATGTAGAACCTACCTTGGGTTCAGATCCACTTGTATAAATATCTCATATCGAATACTTGCACATAATGGAGATCTGAATGACATTGTGATTTGAATTGTTGTGTTAAAATTCAATTCATTATAATATGTGTTCATATGAGGGTTTTTAATGTAGGTGCATCTAACTTAGGGCTGACTATTTACTAAGGTAGTTAGTTTACAAAGTTAGGATTTAATTAAAGTATTTTGGAAGATTTGAGAGGTTTGAGGGTTAGTAAGCTCTTATCTAGGGATAAGGAATTATGTGAGAGGTTTTATGGATTATGAGAGATATTGTGGGAGTTAGTTTAGGGATGTAGAACCTACCTTGGGCTCACATCCACTTGTATAAATATCTCATATCGAATACTTGCATGTAATGGAGATTTGAATTACATTGTGATTTGAATTGTTGTGTTAAAATTCAATTCATTATAATATAATATGCATTCATACGAGGGTTTTTGATGTAGGTGCATCCAAGTGAAAAGGCGACAATTGGGAAATGTTTTTATTTTATTTTATTTTGTTAGACAGAGAGGAAAACACTTTGAATTTCTGTTTCATTTTGTTTCATTTAAAATTAACGCTGACTCAGCCATTGTTAGTTTTTAAAATTAGGCAAGTAGATCAAGATAGGATTAGTTAGGGACTTGTTTGAAGAAATTGTTAAACAATTGAAATGTAACTGAGAAACAATTCCTCAACTGTAATGAAACTGCTAATAATGCATTGAAAAGGAAAAACTGGAGAGGATGGAGGGGCTGCCATCCAGAGAGGAGAGAGAGCCCAGAAGTTGTAATTTACAATTATTTGAATCTCTATAGAAGCAAACAATTCAAAAATCTGTCATTAAGGAAGTAGATTAATTTTTATTATATTCCCTGTGCATAGATGTTTCAGGTATCAAAATGAAAGCAAGACAGTGAAACAATTTATCAAAAGATCCGAACAAGCATCGACAAGAATTTTGTAACAGGAAGCATTTCAAAACCGAGAACCAAACAGAGGTACACTAGCATATATTTTTCTTCTTTTTCCTCAACAAAAAAACCAAGTACTATTATATTCAACACTTTTAAGCATTTCCTGTACATTTCATTTTCGTTTTTCATTCAACAAAGTTCACTGTACAAAATCTATAACCTGGAAATCGTGGAGGGTTCCAAACCCATGCAAACCAAAAACATTACAGTCCACAGGCTAGACCCTAATCAAACAGTGAGGGCATGAACACCTTGGAGACCACACACATACACGAAGGAACCAAAACCCCAAGGGTATAACCAATTATAGACAGTGCAAGCAACAGAGCAATTACAGACAGAACAAGCAACAAAGCAAGCAAGAAATTGCTACAGCCACAGAAAGACCCTACCTGGGTTTTCCCTAAGCCCGTGAACAATTCCAAGGATGAAGTCATGGAGTAGCGTTCCCCTGGAAGAGCATGCACACCTCCAAAGAGCAGGGTAGCGGTTAGTTAGGGCCACGATACCAAAACAACAGTGAATAGCAAACCAAAAGAGGAGCAAGGGTTTTACCTAGAGGAGGATCGATTCCACGATGGAGGACAAGAGTCGAGACTCGCAATAGACGGTTTCTACCAACAGAAGTGCCATGAACGCGTTTTGCCTGCTCACCAAGGAGCCATAGCGTTAGAACCTCAAATACGAAGGGTGAAATTGAAATTGGAACGAGAATATTACTTGAGAGTGAGTTCGCCGAGCCGTCTCGTGCAGCAGCTAGGCAGGACCCTGTGTTTGCAGAGTCGGACCATCACTAGACCCAACATCAAACATACAAATCACCATAAATAGAGCAGAAATGAAGCTTGAGCCAAATGAAAGAGACAAATAGACTTGTGGGTGGAAAATGACCTGAAACCCTCTAAAAACTAGAGCAGTGAATCACCACAGAGAGCGAGCAGAGGCACAACACCAACAAACCACAGAGAACCAGCGAAGCACAACAAACCACCATACGGGACAAGCAAAGCATGATACTTACCAACCATCGCAAGAACCAGGCGAAAGCACCGAGCACCCATAAAGCCAAATCATAGCAAAGAAGAAATGAACTCCAAACACCCTCAGCGAAAGTGATAACCCATGATTGCAAGCCTGAGGCCAGTACAGAAGGCGAACAGCATACAATAAACCACATTAAAGTCCTATAGCAAAACCTTGCCACTAAATTTAATTCGAAACCAAAAGAATAAACGGTCATAGCTACGTGTCCCTCCTCAAGATCACCACCAATTTTTGGTATCAGAGCAGGTTGTTCCTTTCTCTCAGCCAAGATGGAGGTAAGAAGAAGGGGTCGAGGAAGAGCCATTAGAAAAGTAGCAAATGAAGGGTTACGAAAAGAAATTAGGAATTTAATTGCACGTTTGGCAGCAGTGGAAGCAGGAAGACGTAGAGATCCAGAAGGTAGGGATAACAATGAGGAGGAAAACATAGCCATGACGGATGGGTCAAATGACGAAGGACCAAAAATTAAACTATTGAGGTCAGTTTTGTTGGCTAGCAGCAATCCAAGACCAGAGCTCTCTAATTATGATGACAGTTTGTCCACAGAGGCATTGTTAGATTGGATAAGTGAACTAGATAAATGTTTTGAGTATGAAGAGATCAACGAAGATAAAGAGGATCAGGTTTGCTGTCACCAAATTGAAGGGACATGCAACACTATGGTGGGATAGTGTACAGGCAGAAAGGAGGAGATTGAACAAACCATTGATTATGGGACAGGATGGTTGCTAGAATGAAGAGCAAGTTTCTGCCTAAAGATTATCAAATTGCCCTTTATAGACAAGTACAGAACCTGAGGCAGAGAATGATGACCGTAAAGGTATATATTGAAGAATTTTATAGAGTTAACTTGAGAACTGGTTATGTTGAAGATACCTTTGAGAAAACAACGAGGTTTGTAAATGGTCTACGGATGGAGATCCTAGAAAAAATTAGTATTCTTTCCCCTAAGACCATAGAGGAAGCTTATGAGAGTACTTTGAAGGTGGAGGAAAAGATTGCTAGGAAACAAAATGCCAGAAGAGGACGTGGTTTTGGTAGAGGTCAGGGCCAGACCTTTGGCAGAGGCAAGACTGCCAACAACAATGAAGAGGGCAGTAGTTCGAAGACTTCGGGATAGGTTGAAAGGGAAGGTAACACCAGAGGAGGAAGGTCATACTAGCGAGGAAGAGGTAATGGCAGAGGTAGAGGAAATGCCTATCAGTGTTACAAGTGTCACAAGTGGGGACACAGGGCCTTCGAATGTCTTGAAAATGAACAAACGGGGTAGAGGGGAGCATATGTCGCTCAACTCGATGAAGCGGAGGCACCATCACAAGAGGTGGAAAATATGCCAAAAACCGGGGAATCCTTGGTGTTGAACAAGGTATTATTAAAACCAGCTAAGGAAGTAGTTGATCAAACACAGAGGAAAGCATTGTTTCGAACTGTGTGCAAGTTGCATGGGAAATGCTGCAAATTAATCATAGACAGTGGAAGTACTGATAATCTGGTAGCTACTGAAATGGTGGGGAAATTGGGTTTGAAGAAGTTGAAGCACCCAACTCTATATAGGGTGTCTTGGTTGCAGAAAGGTCACCAACTGTTGGTCGATGAGCAGTGTGAAGTAGAGTTTCATATTGGCCAGTACAAGGACAAGGTGACTTGCGATATCATGTCTATGGACCTGTGCCATATTCTGCTAGGCAGACTATGGTCGTATGATAGGAAGGTCATCCATGACGGGGAAAAAGATTGTTACAAGTTTTTTCAAGATGGGATAAAGCATATGCTAGTGCCCATGAAGGAAGAGGATGCTGCAAAAACCAGTGGGACAAAAACATTACTGTTAGGCAGAAAAGAGTTTCTGCGACGGATGGAGGATGATGAGGTGAAGTATGCAATTGTGCGAAGGCCAAAACCAGTGTTGATCCATATTGAAGTCATTGACTTACCTAAAGACAAGACATGCTGCAGGAATTTAGCGATATTGTGGTAGACGATCTATCAGACAAATTACCATCGAAGCGGAGCATTAGTCACCATATTGATTTTATTCCAGGAGCTAGTTTGCCAAACAAGGCTGCCTACCAGATGAGTTCGAAGGATAATGAAGAAATCTGGAAGCAGGTGCAAGAGTTGTTGGATAAAGGACTGATTCAGGAGAGTTTAAGCCCTAGTGCAGTTTCGATTGTTTTAGCTCCCAAGAAAGGAGGTGAGTGGCGAATGTACACGGATCCCTAGGCCATTAACAAGATCACTATCAGGTACAGGTTCCCTTTACCTCGGATGGATGATATGATGGATTATTCGAGTGGAGCAACGTACTTTTCAAAGATAGACTTGAAAAGCGGCTACCACCAAATTAGAATTCGAGAAGGTGACGAGTGGAAGACAACTTTCAAGACTAATGAAGGCTTGTACAAATGGCTGGTTATGCCATTTGGATTGAGCAATGCCCCTAACACGTTCATGCGGTTGATGAATGAGATGCTAAAGGAATTCATTGGTAAATTTGTGATTGTATATCTGGATGATATACTTATATTCAACAAGACGAAGGAAGAGCATTTTCGACACGTGAGGTATGTCTTGGAAAAATTGCAGTGAAATAAATTACTGATAAATTTGAAGAAATGTTCTTTTTTCAAGAAGAGTTAATTTATTTAGGATTTGTGATTTTTGAGAATGAACTAAAAATGGATCCAGAAAAGGTTACAACCATAGTTAGATGGCCATCTCCTAAAAGTTTGTTTGAGGTACAGAGTTTTCATGGATTGGCGAGTTTTTATCGGAAATTTATTAAAAATTTCAGTGGGATTTGTGCACCCATGGTGGACACCGTTAAGAAGGTAAATCAACCTTTTTATTGGACAGAAATGGTAGAGAAGAGTTTTCATCTGCTCAAAAGGAAAATTACCAAAAAACCGATTTTGAGATTACCAGACTTGAACAAACTTTTTCAAGTTCGTTGTGATGCCAGTGGGACAACCATTGGTGCAATACTCAACCAAGAGGACAAGCTAGTAGCCTATTTCATTGAGAAACTAAATGAAAGTAGGTAGAAGTACATGTCTTATGACAAGGAATTTTATCGAGTGGTTCAAGCGCTAAAGCATTGGAGACATTATTTGTTGGCCAATGAATTTGTCTTATTTTCAGTGAATTATGCGTTGCAGTATATTATGCAGCAGCATAAGTTGAACCATAAACATGCGAAGTGGGTGGAGTACTTGCAAAGTTTTACATTTGTGTTGAAACACATCAGCGGTCAACCCAACAAAGTGGCAGATATGTTAAGTAGGAGGAATTTGATCCTACAGGAAAGTATGATACAAGTATTAGGATTCGAACATCTTAAGGACTTGTAAGAGGCAGATGCAGATTTTAAGGAAGCTTATGAAGCTTTGCCAAAATCCATTGTTGAGAGATAATAGCTCATGGTTAGACTATAATATGTAGGAAGGGTTGTTGTTCAAAGGAGGGCAGTTGTGTATTCCAGAATGTTCTATGAGAGAGAACTTAATCCAGGAAAAGCATAATGGAGGTTTAGTCGGGCATTTTGGCATAGACTAGACCTTGGATCAGTTGAGTCACTTTTATTATTGGTCGAAGATGCGTAGAGATGTACAGAGGTTTGTGACTAGATGCAAAGTGTGTCAGATTGCAAAGGGACATAGCCAGAACACAGGGTTGTATACACCCTTACCTATTCCACACAGACCATGGGACTCAGTCAGTTTAGACTTTGTCTTGGGTCTGCCGAAGACACAACGGGGATTCGATTCCATCATGGTGGTGGTGGATCGTTTCATCAAAATGGCACATTTCATTCCATGCAGGAAAACCAGTGTTGCCACACATGTAGCACATTTTTTCTTCACAGAGATAATCAGATTACATGGCTTGCCGAAGTCTATTGTTTCGAACCGAGACGTTAAGTTTACATGGCATTTTTGGCGGACCTTAAGGATAAAATTAGACACCAAACTAAACTTCAGCTCAGCTTATCATCCGCAGACCGATGGTCAAACCAAAGTGGTGAACCGAAGTCTGCGAAATTTATTGAGGAGTTTGGTTGGAGAAAATTCTCGACAGTGGTATCGTGTGCTTGCACAAGCATAATTTTCTTATAACGATTCGCCCAACTGAAGCACGGGCAATAGTCCTTTCCAGATCCTATATGGAATGCACCCACGTGGAGTACATGAGTTACGGGATTTGGGTCAGTTGGAGCGCAGGAGTGTTGATGGTGAAGATTTTGCAAAAGGCAATCAACGATCTTCATGAACAGGTGATATTAAAAATGGAAGACAACAACGAAAGATACAAGCAGAAAGCAGATTTGAAAAGGCGGGAGGTACAATTCAATGTAGGAGACTTGGTATTAGCACACCTACGTAAGGAGAGGTTTCCTAAAGGCGAATACAAGAAGTTGAAATGGAAAAAAATTGGGCCTTGCAGGATTCTTTGGAAATTTTCTGCGAATGCCTATGAATTGCAGTTACCCCGAGCTATTGGAATTTCACCCATTTTCAATGTGGCAGATTTGTACCCCTACATTGTGGCAGATGAAGAAGAGAGTTCAGAAAGACGAACACGGGACACCCAGAATGAGAATGATTCGTGGATTAAATAAATTCCCCCAGCGAAGCCTCTAGAGATCGAACAGATCCTAGACACCCAGGTGGCGAGATGGACTCGAAGGAAAAAATATTTGCAGTACCTAGTCAAGTGGAAGGGTCATCGTATTGAAGATAGTTCTTGGTTAGATGTTGGCCAGATTCAAAGTGCCGGGTACTCTATTGAAGAGCTCATGGACAGGAGCCATGAGTTTAATTTACCCCGGGACCCTGATGCAGGAGCATCCGAGTGAAAAGGCGACAGTTGGGAAATGTTTTTATTTTATTTTATTTTGCTTTGCTAGATAGAGAGGAAAACATTCGAGTTTCTGTTTCATTTTGTTTCATTTAAAATTAATGTTGACTCAACCATTGTCAGTTTTTAAAATTAGGCAAGCAGATCAAGATAGGATTAGTTAGGGAGTTGTTTGAAGAAACTGTTAAACAATTGAAAAGTAAATGAGGAACAGTTCCTCAACTGTAAAGAAACTGCTAATAATGCATTGCAAAGGAAAAACCATAGAGGATGGAGGGGCTGCCATCCAGAGAGGAGAGAGAGCCCATAAGTTGTAATTTACAGTTATTTGAATCTCTATAGAAGCAAACAATTCAAAAATCTATCATTAAGAAAGTAGATTAATTTTTATTATATTTCTTATGCATAGATGTTTCAGGTATCAAAATGAAAGCAAGATAGTGAAACAATTTATCAAAATATCCAAACAAGCATCGACAAGAATTTTGTAATAGGAAGCATTTCAAAACTGAGAACCAAACAGAGGTACACCAACATATATTTTTCTTTTTTTTTCCTCAACAAAAAAACTAGGTACTATTATATTCAACACTTTAAGCATTCCCTGTACATTTCATTTTCGTTTTTCATTCAACAAAGTTCACTGTACAAAATCTATAACTTGGAAATCGTGGAGGGTTCCAAACCCATGCAAACCAAAAACATTATAGTCCACAGGCTAGACCCTAATCAAACAGTGAGGGCGTGAACACCTCGGAGACCACATACATACATGAAGGAACCACAACCCCAAGGGTATAACCAAATACAGACAAAGCAAGCAACAAAGCAATTACAGACAGAACAAGCAACAAAGCAATCAAGAAACCGCTACAGCCACGGAAAGACCCTACCCTGGTTTTCCCTAAGCCCGCGAACAGTTCCAAGCACGAAGCCGTGGAGCAGCGTTCCCCTGGAAGGGCCTGCACACCACCACAAAGCAGGGCAACGATTAGTTAGGGCCATGATACCAAAACAACAGTGAATAGCAAACTGAAAGTGGAGCGAGGGTTTTACCTGGAGGAGGATCGATTCTGTGACGGAGGATGAGAGTCGAGCCCTGCAACAGAGGGTTTCTACCAACATAAGTGCCATGAACACGTTTTGCCTACTCACCAAGGAGCCAGAGCGTTAGAACCTTAAAAACGAAGGGTGAAATTGAAATTGGAACGAGAAGACTCCCTGAGAGCGAGTTCGCCGAGCCATCCCATGTAGCAGCTAGGCAGGAACCTGTGTTTGCAGAGCCGTACCATCACCAGACCTAACATCAAACATAAAAATCACCATAAACAGAGTAGAAACGAAGCTCGAGCCAAATGATAGAGACAAATAGACTTGCGGGTGGAAAATGACCTGAAATCCTCCAAAAACCAGAGCAGTGAATCACCACAGAGAGCGAGCAAAGGCATAGCACCAACAAACCACAAAGAACCAATGAAGCACAACAAACCACCATACGGGACAAACAAAGCACAATACTTACCAACCATCGCAAGAACCAGGTGAAAGCACAAAGCACCCACAGAGCCAAACCATAGCAAAGAAGAAATGAACTCCAAACACCCTCGGCAAAAGTGATAACCCATGGTTGCAAGCCCGAGGATAGTATGGAGGGCGGACAACATACAATAAACCACATTAAAGTCATATACCAAAACCCTGCCAGTAAATTTAATTTGAAACCGAAAGAATTAAACGGTCACAGCTATGTGTCCCTCCTCGGGATCGCAACCAATCTAACTCGGGGTTGACTCCTTACTAAGAGAGTTAGTTTACAAAGTTAGGATTTAATTAGAGTATTTTGGAAGATTTGAGAGATTTGAGGGTTAGTTAGCTCTTATCTAGGGATAAGGAATTATGTGAGAGGTTTTATGGATTATGAGAGATATTGTGGGACTTGGTTTAGGGATGTAGAACCTACCTTGGGTTTAGATCTACTTGTATAAATATCTCATATCGAATACTTGCACGTAATGGAGATTTGAATTACATTGTGATTTGAATTGTTGTGTTAAAATTTGTTTCATTATAATATGCTTTTATACGAGGGTTTTTGATGTAGGTGCATCTAACTTAGGCTTGACTCCTTACGAAGAGAGTTAGTTTACAAAGTCAGGATTTAATTAGAGTATTTTGGAAGATTTGAGAGATTTGAGGGTTAGTTAGCTCTTATCTAGGGATAAGGAATTATGTGAGAGGTTTTATGGGTTATGAGAGATATGGTGGGAGTTAGTTTAGGGATGTAGAACCTACCTTGAGTTCAAATCCACTTGTATAAATATCTCATATCGAATACTTGTACATAATGGATATTTGAATGACATTGTGATTTGAATTGTTGTGTTAAAATTTAATTCTTTATAATATGCTTTCATACGAGGGTTTTTGATGTGGGTGCATCTACCTTAGGGTTGACTCCTTACTAAGATAGTTAGTTTACAAAGTTAGGATTTAATTAGAGTATTTTGGAAGATTTGAGAGATTTGAGGGTTAGTTCGCTCTTATCTAGGGATAACGAATTAGGTGAGAGGTTTTATGGATTATGAGAAATTGTGGGAGTTAGTTTAGGGATGTAGAACCTACCTTGGGTTCAGATCCACTTGTATAAATATCTCATATTGAATACTTGCACGTAATGGAGATTTGAATTAAATTGTGATTTGAATTGTTGTGTTGAAATTCAATGGTTTTTGATGTAGGTGCATCTAACTTAGGGTTCACTGTTTACTAAGAGAGTTAGTTTACAAAGTTAGGATTTAATTAGAGTATTTTGGAAGATTTGAGAGATTTGAGAGTTAGTTAGCGCTTATCTAGGGATAAGGAATTTGGTGAAAGGTTTTATGGATTATGAGAGATTTTGTGGAAGTTATTTAAGAATGTAGAACCTACATCGAGTTCAGATCCACTTGTATAAATATTTAAAAGACACTTTGAGTAGGTCAAAATTTTTTTACTTTAGTTCTACATTGAGTTCAGATCCACTTGTATAAATATTTAAAAGACACTTTGAGTAAGTCAAAGAATTTTTACTTTGAAATTGTAGTATTTTTTTTAATTCAAAACTGGGTATAATGTTAGATTTATTGCTAGAGTCGCTGCAGGAGGTCCAAACATCTTCCAAAACGAAAAAGATTGTGGAGCTTGCTATCTAGTAAAGGGCACGTTGAGCGTTTCTTGTTCTGGAAGGAACGAGACTATAGTAATCATTAATGAATGTCCAGGCTGCAGATCAAATCAATTTGATTCAGCGGTATGGCCATTAGCAGCCTTGTAATTCCAGTAGAGATACATGCAATCGATGGATAGACATTGGTGCGCTTCCCGCAAATTGGAAATGAAATAAAAATCACGAATACATCGGGTAAGCAAAGAGTTGGCGCGTTCGATTCTTAACAGCCTCGTTTATCCTCTTGAAGATCTCGTTTGCCAGTATGAATTCGCTGTCGTGAGAGTATTATGGGATTACTGTCGAAGTCTTCTGTCCATGTTTGAATTTGGGGACAATGAAAAAAGTTTGAAAAACATGATAAAATTTATTAGTGCAAAGAGAATTGAGCCCAATGTAGTGGCTAAGATAATACTTATTGGCAAATGTAGATGATATTTTAAATATGCTTTAAAAACACTGTTTGGTGAGGTATTTAATTACCCATTTATTTTTAGCTGAACTTTTTTGTTTGGGAGAGGCCTGTTGGATTCCGGACAAAAAGTTTCAATTTTTTTTTTATAAATATAATGTTTGAATCATGTTTTTGATGGTGGAAATAGACTCAGCACCATCAAAAACTTCTAAGTCACCTAAAATTATGAAGTTTGACAATTTTTACTTAAATTTACAAAAACCAAAGCCCTGGCCAATTTTTTCAAAATATAACCAGAATTTACATAAGTTTCAAGACAAAAAAGCATAATCAAGGCTTAAAAAAGCATAATCGTTAAAGCTTTTGTTTTCATTTGCCTAGTGTACTGGCTTTTGTTACAATAAAAGCTAATGATTGCAATGCATGAACATCGAGAATTTTGGAATTTCTTCGAGGATCAAGATACTGCCTGATCCTTGGACACCTTAAACGCAACAAAATTGCATAAAAAAGGCCACGCGCAGGTGCAGGAACTGTTTGACGGCATACAAACATCAGAATCCCGCAGGTGGTAGATTTATGTGTACATATTGTGGTCATGTTCCTCAAACACCTCTGTTGGATATATCCAATGTTGTAATTCATAGAAATTCTGATGGAAGTGCTGCAAGTGGTGCTAATCTATTTGTTGTTATTGATTCCATCTGTGAATGGTGTAAACGATGTAGTTTATACAAAAAGAGATATGCAAAGATTTAACTTGCTTAGAGATCTGAAGTGTCCCCTTGACAGAATTGTAGATGAATGTCAGTGGAGCCATAAAGGGCCGAGTTGCAAAGGTTAATAAGGCCGAGTTTGTTAACTTGGTGTCAAAGGGAGAATATAAATGGTTTAATCAAGCTAGTTCCAGGATTGAGGTTGAATCCATAGCCAAATTTGGAGGTCGTATCTCTCTTCCAAAGACCGAGGGTTTAAAGTATCCTTGCTCCACGCAGTTTCCATAATTTATTCATTAAAAGGGACTAAGTTAAACAGGGAGAGAAACTGAGCCATTTTATGCTCCAACAATGAATTTATGAGGCTGGATTACTACATCATAAGGAGGACCAATAACTTGTGGACAAATTTTATTTCAGATTTAATGTCCCTTTAGCAGACTAATCATTTTAAGGTGGATCAAAATATATTGCTGGACTAATATGTTATCTCCTGGGTTACACCCTCCTTCAAAGAGGTGTTGCTGGGCCTGTGCAAACCTTGGAAAAGTGCCTCGAACTTTCTAAGTTGCTGGACGTGTAATTGCTGGTTCGTTGACCTTCCTGGCTGAAATTTACAAAGAGAAAAAGGATTTGAAAATAAATTATGGGCAAGTATCTAGGTTGCAGGAAATCCCACCCACCCGCACTATGATTTGTCATAAATTATAAACTTGAAGAAAAGGCAATAGTATAATTCGCCCTAAGAAGAAGAACGCGTGACATGTGTAAGGAATGTGACACTGTAATGCAAGGAGGACAAGACAAGTGAAGCAGTGGGAGCGGAAATCACCCAATCAAAAGTAAGAAGTTCACATATCAAAAGGTGAGAATGTATTAGCATTCACTACAAAATTTTATATACAGAAGATAACCAACATAAGCCTAGGCACATATTGATTTTGACATCCATCCATGAAATTGCCATAATGTAAAGTAAGGTCATAAGATTATGGTAAAATATAGTCACTTTAATGTATTGTAATTGGATGGATAGTCATGGTTTAGCTCAAAATTGAGACCATAATGTGACAATTTAAGAGAAGTTAGTGTCAGTGAAGAGGAGAGCACACTTTGAAGTCTATTTGCAAATTAATGAAGAGCGTAATTGATCAAGTAGAGATACATGTTTGCTGAAAGGAGTTGTAATTGAGGAGTTATAATGTTGATAGATGACAAAGGTCAATGAAGAGAATTGTAATCAAGAAGTGAATGTCTAAGTTGTAGAGCTTGAGTAAAGTAAATAATGAATCAAAGTTAGATTCAAAGTACACCAAGGTCCATTTATGAAGAGTTGATGTCGAATTAAAAGTCTTGGGTCAAAAGGAATTTTAGAGTCATAAGTCAAAAGTGCATTGAATTTCCATTACATGGCACAATGTCACTTATCAACAATCTTTCCATCTCCCTGGTTTGTTATCTTGAGCACGTTCCTTGTGTGACTTTTTTTTCCTCTGGGATTTGCCTTTTGGGGTGATGTGTTCCGTGGGATGACCCTACGTCTTGTGATCATTTCATTGATCTCGCGCTGCCCAACAGTATTGCCGTTGTGTCCCCGAGCACTGTCAGCCCAAAAATTCCTCCTTTGCACTCTTAAGAATCCTTCCTGGGTCAAGCCTCTGGGTTGACATGTCCCTGTGGGTACCATTGTTGCGCTCATGGAAAAATCACAATATTGTTGGCATGATCTATCTTTGACACCTGTTATGTTTGCTGGACACCTAGTCAACCTGAAGCCTCCTCCTTTGCATATTTTATAAACCTTCCGAGATAATGCCTCTAGGATGACGTCATGCTTACATCATGAGTGCCATGTGGCACCTTCGAATTATTGACACGTCATTGGGAATTGGCCCACTACACCACCCAAAAACGTTGAATTTGCCTGCCACGTGTCCTCCATACAAACATCATGTTGACCTCATCATGAGCCACTAAAATGTTGTCAGCGTCTCCTAGAGGAGAGAAAAAGTGTCTCGAGCCTTTGTGTTTTGTTGAATGTCTTCAATAAAGCTTTTAGTAAAAATTCACCCGACACAAGCCCTTTATATTGCTGCGAATGCCACAGTTTCCTAACTCCATGAATATTGGCCCTTCTCTATAGTTGTTCTTTGCCACGCTAGCCCATTTCTTAATTGTATTGGGGCTCAACTTTGTGTGCATTATGTTACTTCAAGGGTAGTCCTCCCGGGCTATCGTCATTCTGGGCACTCCCTTATGCACTGAACCTTGAACCTTTTTGGGAAGACTCCATTGAGATGAGTTGTCATGTGGGAGCTATGATACAATGCTCTTTGCCAATGCTAGGCTTGTTTGCTGCTGTGTGTTATCCACCTCTCCCCATTCTTGCATCATCTCGAGTAGTCACCATTGTGCACTTCTTTGAGTCCCTCAGGAAGAGACTTCACCAAGATTATGTGTTAATGGGCTCCATCATCGGGGCAATAGAAATGCTTGGCAATTACTCCTCTATGCCATGTTTTCTTGGTCCTTTGGATAATGGCTCCTCCAACTTACTTTGTGACATTTGGAAAAATGCCAAACTAAACCATGCACCAAATGTCCTCTAACCATTGATAGCTCTACAATCTTTGACTTTTGGGGGTCCCTAGCTTTGACTTGCCATAAATTACAATCTAGGAGGTCATTTCTAATCTTCCATATACCACTAGAAAACTATTTTAGAGGTCTATCCATTTGAGTAGGTTCCAACTAAATTTAAGATGATATTCTACACAAGAAATGGCTCCAAAGTGTATGAACCTTAACCAATTAGCTGCACCACTATTGTTCACCAATCTACTCGGAAACATTTGAGCATTGCAACACCTTTTCCATACATGTATTAATCTTCCTTAGCTTTTTCCATTTCATTACCTTTGATCTGGATACACCACCATTGACACATGTGACATCCTTCTTACGCCAAATCCTCTTTATGTAGTAACACCATATCAATACTTGAGAGCATATTCTCACAATCTTCCATCATCTTCTTTGCCTTTTCCTTCATCCTCAACACCTTTGCTATCAATGACAACATATGTCCAACAATCTCCCACTTTGACATTGGTGACAACACCAAGATAAAAGGAACATCATAAAGAAATAAGCAAATATAAGTGTACTTCTCTTCTTTGTCTTTTTCTTTGTGGATGCTACTCCTTTTAATTGCTCAACAATACTTCTTCCTCTTTTGCTTTTGGTTTTAGGTGAGATACATCTACCCCTTTGACATCAATTGCAAAGAAAGTAACATGCTTCCCCTGTCAACAATCTCCTATCTTTGTTGATATTGTGGACTTGTCAACTGCTTCTTCATATGCTGAAAACCTCAGGCATCTCTGATTTTATCTAAGCAACTTCCTTTCTGTCATGTGGAGAAGATTGAGTTGAAATAGGAGGAGTAATTACTCCCATTCTCTGCCTCATGTAGTCAAGAGGAATTTCTTGGTGAAACAACACATGCTTGTAAAAATTAGCCATGAGAAAAATCATGACTGTTGGTTTAAGTCTCAGCTAGGCTTACATTCATAATAGTGCCTCTTCCTAGACAGCTATAGTTGACCTCTAGCAATGAAAACAGTCTATTCTATGCATTATGGAAACCATCAACTTATTAAACAAAAAATTATAGCACTTAGAAGTGCTTATTTGACAAACATAGCAAGATTTTCACCAATGCATGTTTAGATTAACAAATCAACATATACTTTACTTGACAGAATTTTAATGGCAGCAAATCACCATATTGAATTTGACTCAATATGAACATTAACGACATTCAAATAAGGACTATTTCATCAACACGTGGACTAAAAATCTCTTACTACTAATATGAATAACACACTTTGATAAAAATCTGATGTCAGTTAATACCAATTGATAATACCTTAGATACCAAGTGTTAATACCTTTGAGATCAATGACACAATTTGTTTAATTGATACCCTTGTTATCCGTTGTTGAGCACTTGATAACTGAGTGTTCTCCCCTTAAAATCATTCTCTTTTCACCAATATTTGTTCTCTCCAAAAATATGATGCCTGATACCAATCATTATTGAAACAATCTAAAACCATCACAGTAGTCAAGACATTCATCATATCTTCAACACAAAACTCTAATCATTCAAGTAACATTCATACGTAGCAACAACACCATCAACCTCTGCCTTCCATGATTTTCCTTGAGAAACAAACAACTGATACCAATTGATGATATTTATTGTTAATAGAATAATCTAATACCCAAATGATAACTTGAATATACTACTCTGTGGTTATGCTCCATCTTTGGCATTAGGAATCTATAGACATACTTGCACAAGAAAAAGAACCTATGACAATAAATAGATCATCACCATCTATACTCAATCTGTCAATATGATTTGGTAACAATATCAGATCAACCACAATACTCAACAACATCAATATTCTTCAACAATTTCATAAGCTCAGGAAAAACAAAAAATGGCATACTTGCCTTAACCTCTCAGATGCATTACTTCGAATTTTTATTTTTTCTCCTTGCATTTCTCCTTTCTGGCTTATATTGAAGTTGACCTCTTCTTTTCAATGAAGAGGAATGAGGGATCTACTCCACCTAAGTACATTATCTCCATTTTTCTTCCACACTTGGGTATGCTGAATTTTTACATGGTCAACACCATGAATTGAATGTTTGCGTTGATATGGTACTTATTTCCTGACTGAGTGACTTATTTCCATAGTTTGAGAATACAAACCACTTAACCCTTTCTCTTGTTAGCAACCATTAAAGCCAAGCTGCAAATTACCTATTCCTCCTCTTTCTCATTGTTTACGCTTCCCTTCTGCTTGTATTTTTTTCAAGAAATCTCTGGGTTGGAATTACTTATTTTGTCTTACTAAAGTTTTTTCCTATTGTAGGTTATACAAGAGAGGTCAACCACAAGAATTTTAGGCTTTGATCTACTAATCTTTTGCTAATAATTTTCAAATCCAAACATTGGTCTTTTTTTCTCCATGCATCATTCAACTTGCCTCTCTTATGATTGTTGTAATAACTCTTGCGTAGTTGTTCTTGTTAATTTTTAAACTAGGGTCAAATTCCACATTGAACAAATCTAATGATCAAGATAATATGTGCATTAAATTCCTGTTTTCAAGAGGACCCCAATCGACCTAAAGATCACCTAATTCGGTTAAGCAGAAGTTAGGTTTTGAATTATTTTATTCATGAATACATTATGGAATGGGTCAGATATCACCACAAGTAACTGCTTGGGTCAATCTTAACCCCAAGTAAACCCTCGAGAAAAAATCTTAACCTCATGTAAACCCTAAAATAAAAACTATAAAAGGAAGAGACCTCAAGCTCATTTGGAAGCACTCAATTGAGGCATGTTTTATTCTTCTATTTTTTTTTGGCTCGCACAGGTTCATTGACAGAAGTTCGTATTGGGAGTTTGTGTTGGGTCAGAGAGTACAGGCATAAGGTTCACTCCAAGTTTGGGTATTATGCATCTCATTCGCTATCACAAATCAGAAGTTTTCCATCCATGGTCGCAGGCACAGAGAGGTCAAGAGAGTGACTTTGGCTATTTGGTCGCTCACAGATAGGTCAGAGGGAGTGACTCTGATTTCAGAAGGGTTTTGTCCCTGGTCATTCACACTAGGAAGCCATGAGAGAGACCCTGACGTTTCGGTTGCCCGCAGACATTGTTGATGAGGGCGACCGAGTTTATATATGAGTTTTTAGTATCTTGGCTTCAGTCATCTTCAGTGATCTGGTAAATTTGAGTTCCTCTACTGTTATTACAGATCTGTAAATCTGATTTATTTTTTTCCAAAAAAATTATATGTATTGGGCTCATTGTACTGTTGTAATTTTTCATGACGATTTACTAAAGAATAATGTTTGAAAGGGTTTCCCCCTAGTGGGGTGTTTCCCTGGTGTTGGACCAATTTGTTCTCTTATGGTTGTGGTGTTGTCTTCTCTATCACTGCGTATGTTGTTCTTTCTTCAGTTACATTCATGATTGAGCATACTACTGAAAAATTGAATGCACTGTTAATGAAAAGATAAATTGGGCTAAAGTAAATGATACAACATAGAACAATTTGAAAAATTTAACATGGTATCAGAGAAAAGGTGAAATTCAAGCCCAAGAGAAGACAAGTTTTGAAGCCCTCTCGTCTAGAAAGCAGATCACCTATTGAAGGTCAAAATGTTGTCCTCTACCCTTAATGAGCATGAAAGGGTGGGTGATTCATCAAATTTTGCTGCATGGAAAATCAGATTGGAGATCATAGCTGAAAACAATGACGTGCTTTAATACATCTATAAGGAAGAATGCCCGAGCCTCCAGAAAAAGCTTCCGCTTCTCTCAAGGACAGGTAAAAGAACGGTGAGTCTAAAGCAAAACAAACTATAGTGCATGGTATACATGATCATTTACATGCTTATGTTGGGAATTTACAATAGTCCAAAGATATGTATGACAAGATCGTCGATATGCATGAGGTTAACAACTTGAATGAAATTACTTCTTTGAAAGATCAACTCAAGCAAACTATGATGAATAAAGGGGAAACAGTTCAATCCTACATTATTCAGATCTCCCGCCTTAGAGATCAATTGTAGAGGGTTGTCAAAAATGTGCTAGATAGGGAACTTGTAATTCTGAATCTTAGAGGTCTCCCTCCTATTTGGGAAATCTTTGTTACTACAATCATCAACAGCTATGTCCTTCCGACATTTGATGAAATTGTTGGAAAGCTCACATAAGAATAAGAATCCAGTATGATAACAAGAGGAAGCATTGAAAAGAATGAAGAGGGAGAGCTCACTGCATATATCACTCACGACAACAAGAAGAAGGAAAAAGGAGGTCCATCATGAAAGTCACCTACCCAAAACTCAAAAAGAAGAAATGACCAATCATTATCTCAAGTTGAATTTTTTTGTTTCCATAAGAAAGGTCACTTGCTCATGACTATCCAGAAAAAACACAAAAGACATGACTACAACACTAGAAGCAACTACAATGACAAAATAAGAAATTACTTTCAAAGGAAGAACTATAATAGAAGAGTCAGAAGAGACTCCTCAAGTGATCGTGAAGAACATTGCCCTTCTCAAAAGAAGTCAAAGGCTCCCTTGTATGAAAGCAATAGAGTGAATAAATCTGAATTTATTCTCATTTCTGCTCTTACTAGCAGTTCTCCACCAGATTCATGGGATAGTTGGTTAGTTGATAGTGGGGCCACTCATTATGTCTCTGGTTATAAAGAATTCCTCTCTAATCTGGTAGAGAGGGAGACTAAAGTTAAAGATGATTATTGGAGGCAACTGTACTCATCCTTTGAAACACTTTGGGTCCATTAAATTCCAGATAAATTCTGGGGAATCAGTTATGTTGCATGATGTTATGTATGTACCGGGTTTAATGAAGAACCTGGTATCTATATCCACATTAGAAGATAAAGGGATGGGGGTTTCCTTCATCAAAGGCGAAGTTCTAACTTGGCTTGTTGATTCACCTATGAAGGACGCCTTCACTTTAGGATTGATATTACTCTATAAAATCTTTGGAAGACATCTCTTTGAATTGGTTCATAATATCAATCACTTGAGCGAGCTATGGCACTGCAGACTGGCTTATCTTCACTATGATGCACTTCCAAAATTGAATAAATTGGTCTCTAGTATTCCTGATGTTCAAACTCGTCATGATGGAGTCTGTCCAAGTTGTGCAAGTGGAAAGAAAACAAGGGCACAATTTCCCTCAAGTAAGAGCAAAACCCATGACATTCTTCATCTCATTCATTTTGATATATGTGGTCTGATACCTATACATTCAGTTGGTGGTGATCTCTACTTCATTACTTTTATTGATGACTATGCAAGAAAGACATGGATATATTATCTTTAAGCATAAGGATGAAGGCTTTGAAACATTCAAGGAATTCAAATCTTTGATCGAAAATCAATGAGGAAAGAGAATTGAAGTCTTCAGGTATAATAATGGAGGAGAATACATGTCAAAAGAATTCATTGAATTCAGTAGTGTGACCAAATTACACAACTTTTGAAAATTTATACTTTCCAATCACTTTGGAGACAACTCGTATAATTAGCAACATAACTCAATCATGTAAAACACAACATCATAACCATTGTCATACACGTGCAACATTTACATGCAACATCAATTTTTTTTTTTTTTTGTCAAATAAAAGCTTCAACTTGATTACATCATTGCCCTAAAAGATACTACTTAGAGGTCTATTGGTTGTAACTAAAAGGGGCTTTTATCCCAACTCATTTATCAATTTTCACGAAAGGGACCCTTGCCCATGGAATGAAAGCTACCACGTGCTGGCCCTATTGTTTTATCTTTCATCCATTTTCAAACTAGATTTAGTAGAGCATTGCGTTTATAAACAAATAAACTTTCTCACCTCAACTACACACCAAACTACCATTAAAACAACTTCAGCAACCTCTTATTAATGAACAAATCACGAAACAAACCAACAACATCAATCCTTAGCAATTTGCTAATTTCACCTTAGCATTCTCTTTGCTAAATACACTAAAACACGAGTCACCAATTCATTTTGTGTCTTCTTAACACCTTTCAAACACCATAATTGGTCTTTGATTCATCTCTAATGCATAACAAAACTATCCATCTCGTTGCACCAACAACCTTTCACACATTCACCTTGGT
Organism: Pinus taeda; assembly: GCA_000404065.3. Lineage (NCBI taxonomy): Eukaryota > Viridiplantae > Streptophyta > Pinopsida > Pinales > Pinaceae > Pinus > Pinus taeda. Next base: position 195,422 of record APFE031169575.1, read on the forward strand.
TGCCTCATGTTTACAAATAAATTTGGATTTATATTTTTGGAATTAAAACTTTAGTTCTCTTGAAATTGAATGTCTGAATGAATCTTCTATTTTTTTCCTTTGTCCTGTTTAGCTGAGTCTTTTTAATCTTCTCTTCAAGTTAGCAAACTCTCCTTACCTATTTCTTCTTTAAAAACTCAGCTTAACTACTCAAGTTTTATATTCTAGAATTTTTAACAGGTTTTAGTAGAAGTCTTCTAATTCAAGAGAATCTCCAAGTTTGAATTGACTTCCAAATCTACCTCTTAACTATTTGTTTTGCTATATTGCTACCAACTCATCCAAGTGTGGTTATTAGGATTTTTAGCACTTCTGTTAATTTTGGCATAGTTTCCAAGTTCCAAGTCATTGACTCATCCATGCCTAAAGCCCGAAGGCTTTTTAAATATATTGCTGCCAAATATATGTTGTAATCTCTATTATCCATTTTAGCTTCACTCAAGCCCCAAATTGCTTAAGCTACAAACTCATTTATACTAAAGGTGCTAAGCCTTTTTAATTTTGTAAAATCATTTTTTTATTGCAATTAGCCCAAAGGCACCCTTAATCACAATACACAAAGAACCACAACAAAATTGTTTCCCAGTGCAATCTCCATTACATGACACAGTCTCACTAACCAACAATCTTTCCATCTCTCAGGCCTGTTATCCTAGACACATTCCTTTTTGTGTTTTTTTTTTTTCCTTTGGGATTTTCCTTTCGGGATGATATGTTACATGGGATGACCCTATGCCTTGTGCTCATTTCATTGATCTCGCGCTGCCCAACTGTATTTTTGTTGTGTCCCATAGCACTGTCAGCCCAAAAATTCCTCCTTTACAGTCTTAAGAATCCTTCCTGGGTCAAGCCTTTGGGTTGACGTGTCCCTGTGGGTACCACTGTCGCACTCATGGACCAATCGCAATATTGTTGGGATGATCCATCTTTAACACCTGTTGCATCTTCCCAACACCTAGTCAACTTGAAGTCTCCTCCCTTTCAAACTGCGTAAACCTTCCGAGATAATGCCTCTAGGATGACGTCATGCTTACATAATGAATTTCATGTGGCGCCTTCGAATTAGTGACACATGTCACACAGATTTGGCCCAATATGCCACCCAAAAATGTTGAATCTGCCTACCATGTGTCCTCCATACTAACATCATGTTGACATAATTATGAGACACTAAAATGCTATCAGCTTGTCCTAGAGAGGAGAGGAAAAGTGTCTCAGGCCTTTGTGTTTTTCGTTGAATGTCTTCATTAAATTTTTTAGTAAAAAATCAGTGGGCTCAAGCCCTTTATATTGCTGCGACTTCTACAGTTTCCCAACTCTTTGTGTATTGGTGCTTATCTACAATTGTTCTTGACCACACTAGCCCATTTCTTAATTGTCTTGGACCTTACCTCTGCGTGCACTATGTTACTTCTAGGGTAGACTCCCGGGTTGTCGTCATTTTGCGCTCTCCCTTATGCAATCAACCTTGCCCCTTCTTGGGAAGGCTCCATCAAGATGAGTCGTTATGTGGGACCTATGATACAATGCTCTCTATCAATGCCAAGCTTGTTTGCTATGTGTTATCCACCTCTTCCCATCCTTGCGTCATCTCGAGCAGTCACCATTGTGCACTTCTTTGGGTCCTTCGGGAAGAGACTTCACTGGGATTATGTGTTAATGGGCTCCATTGTCGAGGCAATAGAAATGCTTGGAACTTGTTCCTCTATGCCATTTTTTCTTGGTCCTTTGGATAATGGCTCCTCTAACTTCACCACATTTGGAAAAACACCAAACTAAAACATGCGTCAAAGGTCCTCTAGCTATTGATAGCTCTGCAATATTTAATTTTCAGGGGTCCCTGCCTTTGATCGGCCATAAATTACAATCTAAGAGATATTTTTTGATCTTATATATACCACTAGAAAACTATTTTAGAGGTCTATCCATTTGAGTGGGTTCCAACTACATTTGAGATGATATTCTACACAAGAAATGGCTCCAAAGTGTATGCACCTTAACCAATTAGCTCCACCACTATTGTTCACCAATCTACTTGGAAACATTTGAGCATTGCAACAAATTTTCCATGCATGTATTTATCTTCCTCAAATTCTTTGCTTTTCCCATTTCATTACCTTTGATTTGAATACACCACCATTGACACATGTGACATCCTCCTTATGCCAAAACCTACTTATGTAGTAACCCTATATCAATACTTGACATTCATGAGCACTTCCTTGAGAGCATATTCTTGCAATCTCCCATCATCTTCTTTATCTTTTCGTTCATTGTCATCACCTTTGCTATCAATGATAACATATGTCCAACAATTTCTCACTTTGGCATTGGTGACAACGCCATAATAATAAGGAAACAACATCATAAATAAACAACCAAATATAAGTGTACTTAGCTTATTTGTCTTCTTTGTGGATGTTACTCTTTTTAATTGATCACCGATACTTCTTCCTATTTTGCTTTAGTTTTTATTTGAGATACAAATCCCCCTTTGACATCAATGACAAAGAAATTAACATGCCCCCCTGTCAACAATCTCCTCCTATCTTTGTTGATATTGTGGACTTGTCAACTGCTTCATCATATGTTGAAAACTTCAGGTATCTCTGATTTGATCTAAGCAACTACCTTTCTGTTCTGTGGAGAAGATTGAGTTGAAATAAGAGGAGTAATTACTCCCAATCTTTGCCTCAAGTAATCAAGAGGGATTTCTTGCTAAAACAACACATACTTGTACAAATTAGCCATGAGAAAAATCATGTCTATTGGTTTAAGTTTCTGCTAGGAATACATTCATAATAGTGCGTCTTCTTGGACAACTACATCTGACCTCTAGCAATGAAAACAATTTATCCTATGCATGATTGAAACCATAAACTTATTAAAAAACAAATTATAACACTTAGAAGTGATTATTTGACAAACATAGCAAGATTCTCACCAATGTGTGCTTAGTCTAACAACCCAGCATATACTTTACTTAACAGAATTTTAATGGCAGCAAATCACCATATTGAATTTGACTCAATATGAACATTAACGACATTCAAATAAGGACTCTTTCATCAACACTTGAACTAAAAGTATCCTACTATCAATATGAATAACATTAACAAAAATCTAATGTCAGTGAATACCAATTGATAATAACTTTGATACCAAGTGTTAATACTTTTGAGATCAATGATACCAATTGTTTTATTGATACCATTGTTTCTAGTTGTTGAGCACTTGATAACTGAGTGTTCTCCCCTAGTGACCATGCTATTTTCACCAATATTTGTTCTCTCCAAAAATCTGATGCCTGGTACCAATTACTATTGAAACAATCTCAAACCATCGCAATAGTCAAACCATTCATCATATCTTCAACACAAAACTCTAATCATTCAAGCAACATGCATATGCAACAAAAAAATCATCAACCTTTGTCTTCCATGATTTTCCTTAAGTTACAAACAATTGATACCAATTGATGATATTGTTTGTTAATAGAATAATCTAATACCTAAATGATAACTTGAATATACTACTTTGTGGTTATGGTCCATCGTTGGCATTAGGAATCTGTAGACATAGTTGCACAAGAAGAAGAACCTTCGACAGTAAATATATCATCACCATCTATACTCACTCTGTCAATATGAGTTGGTAAGAACATTAGATCAAACACAATACTCAACAACATCAATCTTCTTCAACAATTTCATAAACTCAGGAAAAACAAAAAGTGGCATACTTCCCTTAACCTTTCAGATTCATTACTTCAAATTTTTGTTTCTGCTCCTTGCATCTACCCTTTCTAACTTATATTGAAGTTTACCTCTTCTTTTCAATGAAGAGTAACAAGAGATCTACTCCACCTAAGTACATTATCTCCATTTCTCTTCCACACTAGGGTATGCTGAGTTTTTACTTTGTCAAACCCATGAATATATTGCCTACACTGATATGGTACTTTTTCTTGACTGAGTGACTTATTCCCATAGTTTGAGCATACAAACCAGTTACCATTTCTCTTGTTAGCACCCATTAAAGCCAAGCTACAAATTACCTATTGCTCCTCGTTCTCACTGCTTGTATTTTTTTGGAGCACCATCTTGGTAGCAATTACTTATTTTGTCTAAATAAAGTCTTTTCCTATTGTAGGTTATATAAGAGAGGTCAACCACAAGAATTTGAGGCTTTGATCTACTAATCTTCTGCTAATAATTTTCAAATCCAAACACTGGTCTTTGTTTTCTCCATGCATCATTCAATCTGCCTCTCTTATGATTGATGTAATAACTCTTGTGTCGTTGTCCTTGTTAATTTTGCAACTAGGGTAAAATTCCACATTGAACAACTCAAATGATAAAGATAATATGTGCATTAAATTCGTCTTTTTGAGAGGACCAAAATCAACCTAAAGATCACCTAATTCGGTTAAGCAAAAATTAAGTTTTGAATTATTTTATTCATGCATACATTATGGAATGGGTTGGCTCTAACCAAATGAGTAATTTCTTAGGTCAATATTAACTCCAAGTAAACCATAAAGAAAACTACAAAAGGAAGAGACCTCAAGCTCATTTGGACACACTTAATCGATGCATGTTTTATTCTTCTATTTTGTTTTGGCTCGCACAGGTTCATCGATAGAAGTTCGTATTGAGTCTGAGAGTATAGGCGTAAGGTTCGCTATGGGTTTGGGTATTCTGGATCTTGATCGCTGTTACAGATCAAAAGTTTTCCGTCCATGGTTGCAGGCACAGAGAGGTCAAGAGAGCGAATTTGGCTCTTTGGTCGCTTGCACACAGTTCAAAGGGAGAAACTATGATTTTAGAAGGCTTTTGTCCTTGGTCGCTCGCACCAGGAAGCCATGAGAAAGACCCTGAGGTTTCAGTCCCCCGCAAATAATGTTGATGAGGGCGACCCAGTTCAGATATGAGTTTTTGGTATCTTGGCTTCAGTAAGCTTCAATGATCTGGTAGATCTGAGTTCCTCTGCTATTATTACAGATCTGTAAATCTATAGATCTGATCTATTGTTTTCTGCTGCAAATTATATGTATTGGGCTCATACTTTTAATGATGATTTACTAAAGAAGAATATTTGAAAGGGTTTCCCCCTAGTGGGTTTTTCCATATTCTTGGACCAATCTGCTATCTCTTATGGCTGTGTTGTTGTCTTCTCTATCACTGCGTATGTTGTTCTTTCTTCACTTACATTTAGGATTGAGTATGCCACTGACAAATTGGATGCACTATTGATGAAAAGATAAATTGTGCTCTAGTAACTGATATAACATAGAGAAATTTGAGAAATTTAACATGGTATTAGAAGAAAGGTGAAAGTCAAGCCCAAGAGAAGACAAGTTTTGAAGCCTTCTCCTTTAGAAAGTAGATTGCATATTCAAAGTCAAAATGTCATCCTCTACCTTTAAGGAGCATGAAAAGTTGGGTGATGCATCAAACTTTGTTGCATGGAAAGTCAGATTGGAGATCATAGCTGACAATGATGATGCAATGGAATACATCCAAAGAAGAATGCTCGAGCCTCCAGAAAATTATTTTGCTTCTCTCAAGGACATGTACAAGAAAGGTGAGTCTAAAGAAAAAACAAATTATAGCTGATGGTTTACAAGATCATTTATTTGCTTATGTTGGGAATTTACAAAAGTCCAAACATATGATCGCTGGTATGTACGAGGTTAACAACTTGAATGAAATTATCTCTTTGAAAGATCAATTCAAGGAAACTAAGATGAACAAAGGGGAAAAAATTCAATCCTACATTATTCAGATGCCCCGCCTTAGATACCAATTGCAGAGGTTTTGCGAAAATGTGCCATAGAGGGGACTTGTAATTATGTCTCTTAGAGGTCTCCCTCTTATTTGGGAAATCTTCATTACTACAATCAACAACAACAATGTACTTCTGACATTTGATGAAATTGTTGGAAAGCTCACGCAAGAAGAATATATGATGATAGCAAGAGGAAGGTTTCAAAAGCATGAAGAGGGAGAGCCTGTTGCATATATCACTCACGACAAGAAGAAGAAGGCAAAAGGAGGTCCATAATGAAAACCTCCTACCCAAAACTTAAAAAGAAGAAATGACCAATCATTATCTCAATTGAATTTTTTTGTTGCCATAAGAAGGTCACTTTGCTCGTGACTATCTAGAAAAGAACAAAAGAAAAATCACCACAACTCTAGAAGAAGATGCAATGACAAAAGAAGAAAAGACTTTCAAAGGAAGAACTATGATAGAAGATTCAGAAGATACTCCTCAAGTGATCGTGAGGAACGTTGACCTTCTCAAAAGAGGTCAAAGGCTCCCAGGTATGAAAACAATACAATGAATAAATCTGAATATATTCTCATTTATGCTCTTAATAGTTCTCCACCAAATTCGTGGGATAGTTGATTAGTTGATAGTGGATCCACTCATCATTTCTCTGGTTATAAATAAATCCTCTCTAATCTGTTAGAGAGGGAGACTAAGTTAAAGATCATTCTTGGAGATAACTCTACTCATCTCGTGAAAGGCTTTGGGTTTGTTAAATTCTGGGGAATCAGTTCTTCTACTTGATGTTATTTATATACCAGGCTTAATGAAGAACTTAGTATTTGTATCCACATTAGAAGATAAAGGGATGAGGGTTGCCTTCATCAAAGGTAAAGTTCTAACTTGGCATGTTGATTCACCTATGAAGGATGCCTTCACTTTAGGATCAAGATTTGAAGGACTCTATAAGATCATTCTTCGAGACAACTCTACTCATCTCGTGAAAGGATTTGGGTTCGTTAAATTTTAGTAAAATTTTGGGGAATCAGTTCTGCCGCATGATGATGTATGTATCAGGTTTAATGAAGAACCTGTTATTTGTATCCACATTAGAAGATAAGGGGATGTGAGTTGCCTTCATCAAAGGTAAAGTTCTAACTTGACATGCTGATTCACTTATGAAGGATGCCTTCACTTTTAGGATCAAGATTTTAAGGACTCTATAAAATATTTGGAAGACCTCTCTTTGCATTGGTTCATAATATCAATCACTTGAGCTAGCTTTGGCACCACAAACTGACTCATCTTTACTAAGATGCACTTCCAAAATTGAATAAATTGGTCTATGGTATTCCCGATGTTCAGGGTCGTAATGATGGAATCTACCTAGGTTGTGCAAGTCGAAAGAAAACAAGGGGACCATTTCCCTTAAGTAAGAACAAAACCCATGACTTTATTCATCTCATTCATTTTGATATATGTGGTCTGATGCTTATACATTCAGTGGGTGGTCATCTCTACTTTATTACTTTTATCGATGACTTCTCAAGAAAGACATGTATATATTATCTTAAGCATAAGGATAAAGCCTTTGAAACATTCAAGAAATTCAAAGCCTTGATCGAAAATCAATTAGGAAAGAGAATTAAAGTCTTTAGGTCCGACAATGGAGGAGAATACATGTCAAAATAATTCATAGAATTTAGTAGTGTCAATCACTTTGGAAATTGGTCATATAATTAGCAACACAACTAAATCATGTAAAGCACAATATCATAACCATTGTCATACACATGTGCAACATATATATGTGACATCAATTTTCTTTTTATTTTTTTGTCAAATAAAAGCTTCAACTTGATTACATCATTTCCCCACAAGCTACTACTTGGACATTTATCGATTGTAATTGAAAGGGACTTCTATCCTTGCTCATTTACCAATTTTCATTGAAAGGGACTCTTGCCCTTGGAACGCAAGCTACCACTTGCTGGGCCCTATTGATATACCCTTCATCCATATACAAACTAGAATTAGTAGACCATTGCTTTCATAAACAAATAAACTTTCTCACCTCAACTACACACCAAACCGCCATTAAAACAACTTCAACAATCTCTTATTACTAAACAAATCACCAAACACACCAACAACATCAATCCTTAGTAATTTTCTAATTTCACCTTAATAGTCTCTTTGGTAAATAAACCAAAACACGAGTCACCAATTCATTCTCTGTCTTCTTAACACCTTCCAGACACTATAATTGGTCTTTGATTCACCTCTAATGCATAACAACACTATGCATCTCGTTGCACCAACAACATTTCACACATTCACCTTGGTTGCCTGAAACCTGTTTATAAATAAATTTGGATTGACATTTTTGGAATTAAAACTTTAGTTCTCTTGAAATTGAATGTCTGAATGAATCTTCTATTTTTTGCCTCTTCCCTGTTTAGTTGAGTCTTTTGAATCCGTTCTCCAAGTTATCAAACTCTCCTTACCTATTTCTTCTTAGAAAACTGAGCTTATCTACTCAAGTTTTCTATTCTAAAATTTTTAACAGGTTTTAGTGAAAGTCTTGAATTCTAGAGAATCTCCAAGTTTGGCTTAACTACCAAATCTACCTCTTAACTATTTTTTCTGCTATATTGCTACCAACTCATTCAAGGGTGGTTATCAAGCTTTTTACCGCTCCTGTTAATTTTGGCATAATTGCCAAGTTCCAAGTTGTTGACTCATCCATGCCTAAAGCTCAAAGGATTTTTAAATAGATTGTTGCCAAATATATGTTGTAATCTCTATTATCCATTTTTTCTTAACTCAAGCCCCAAAATGCTTAAGCTACAGACTCATTTATACTGAAGGTTCTAAGCCTTTTTAATTTTGCACAATGATTTTTATATTGGAATTAGCCCAAAGGCCCTTGATTAGAATACAAAAAAAACACAACTAAAATGTCTCACTGCAATCTCCATGACATGAATGTCACTTATCAACAATCTTTCCATCTCTTGGGAGTGTTATCCTGAATACATTCCTTTGTGTGCCTTTTTTTTCCTCTGGGATTTGCCTTTCGGGATGATGTGTTGCATGGGATGACCCTAAGTCTTGTGCTCATGTCATTGATCCTGCGCTGCCCAGCTGTATTTTTGTCGTCTCCCATAGCATTGTCAACCCAAAAATTCCTCCTTTGCACTCTTAAGAATCCTTCTTGGGTCAAGCCCTTGGGTTGACGTGTCCCTGTGGGTACCACCATCGCGCTCATGGACCATTCACAATATTGTTGGGATGATATGTCTTTGACACTTGCCGCGTTTGCCTGACACTTAGTCAACTTGAAGCATCCTCCTTTGCACATTTTATAAACCTTCCGAGATAATGCCTTCAAGATGATGTCATGCTTACATCATGAATTCCATGTGGCACCTTCACATCAGTGACACATGCCACTTGGATTTGGCCTACTATGCACCCAAAAATGTTGAATTTGTCTGCCACTTGTCCTCCATACTAACATCATGTTGACATCATTATGAGCCACTAAAATGCTGTCAACGTCTCCTAGAGAGGAGAGAAAAAGTGTCTTGGGCCTTTGTGTTTTTTGTTGAATGTCTTCATTAAATCTTTTAGTAAAAAATCACTGTGCTCACGCCCTTTATATTGCTGCGATTGCCATAGTTTCTTAACTCCTTGTCTATTGGTCCTTCTCTATAGTTGTTCTTCACCACGCTAGGCCATCGCTTAATTGTCTCGGGCCTCACCTCTGTGTGCACTATGTTACTTCCAGGGTAGTCCTCTCGGGCTGTCGTCATTCTGGGCACTCCCTTATGCACTCAACCTTGAACCTTCTTGGGAAGACTCCATCGAGATGAGTTGTCATGTGGGAGCTATGATATAATGCTCAGAGCCAATGCCAAGCTTGTTTGCTACTGTGTGTTATCTGCATCTCCCCATTCTTGTGTCATCTCAAGTAGTCACCATTGTGCACTTATTTGAGTCCTTTGGGAAGAGAGTTCACTGAGATTATGTGTTAATGGGCTCCTTCGTCAGGGCAATAGAAATTCTTGCCACTTGCTCCTCAATGCCATGTTTTCCTAGTCCTTTGGATAATGGCTCCTCCAACTTACTTCGCTACATTTGGAAAAATGCCAAACTAAAACATGTGTGAAAGGTCCTCTAACCATTGATAGCTCAACGATCTTTGACTTTTGGGGGTCCCTGCCTTTGACTGGCCATAAATTACAATCTAGGAGGTCATTTTTAATCTTCCATATACCACTAGAAAACTATTTTAGGGGTCTATCCATTTGAGTGGGTTCCAACTACATTTGAGATGATATTCTACACATGAAATGATTCCAAAATGTATGCACCTTAACCAATTAGTTCCAACACTATTGTTCACCAATCTACTTGGCAACATTTGAGCATTGCAACACCTTTTCCATAAATGTATTGATCTTCCTCAATATTATTTGATTTTTCCATTTCATTACCTTTGATCTAGATACAACACCATTGACACATGTGACATCCTCCTTATGCCAAATCCTCTTTATGTGGTAACCCCATATCCATACTTGACATTCATGAGCACTTCCTTGAGAGCATATTCTCACAATCTCCCATGATAAAAAAATCATCATAAAGAAACATAAAAAAAACATCAGAAAGAAACAAGCAAATATAAGTGTACTTCCCTTCTTTGTCTTCTTCTTTGTGGATGCTACTCCTTTTAATTGATCACCAATACTTCTTCCTCTTTTTCTTTTGTTTTTATTTGAGATACATCTCCCCCTTTGACATCAATGGCAAAGAAAGTAACATGCTCCCCTTGTTGACAATCTCCTCCTAGCTTTGTTGATATTGTGGACTTGTCAACTGCTTCTTCATATTTTGAAAACTTTAGGTATCTCTGATTTGATCTAAGCAACTTCCTTTTTGTCCCGTGGAGAAGATTGAGTTGAAATAAGAGGAGTAATTACTCCTAATATTTGCCTCAAGTAATCAAGAGGGATTTCTTGCTAAAACAACACATGCTTCTACAATTAAGCCATGTGAAAGTCATGTATACTAGTTTAAGTCTTAGCTAGGCTTACATTCATAATAATGCCTCTTCTTGGGCACTTACACCTGACCTCAAGCAATGAAAACAATCTATCCTATGCATGATTGAAACCATCAACTTATTAAACAACAAATTATAACTGACAAACATAGCAAGATTCTCATGAATGTGTGCTTAGACTAACAACTCAACATATACTTTACTTGACAAAATTTTAATGGCAGCAAATCACCATATTGAATTTGACTCAATATGAACATTAATGACATTCAAATAAGGACTATTTCATCAACACTTGGACTAAAAATCTCCTACTATAAATATGAATAACACACTTTGAAAAAAATATAATGTCAATTAATACCAATTGATAATACCTTTGATACCAAGTGTTGATACCTTTGAGATCAATAATACCAATTGTTTAATTGATACCACTGTTATCGATTGTTGAGCACTTGATAATTGAGTGTTCTCCCCTGTGATCATGTTCTTTTCACCAATATTTGTTCTCTCCAAAAATATGATCCTTGATACCAATTACTATTGAAACAATCTGAAACCATCACAATAGTCAAACCATTCATCATATCTTCAACACAAAACTCTAATAATTCAACCAACATTCATATGCAAAAACAACACCATCAACCTCTATCTTCCATGATTTTCCTTGAGAAACAAACAACTGATACCAATTGATGATATTTATTATTAATAGAATAATCTAATACCCAAATGATAACTTGAATACACTACTCTATGGTTATGCTCCATCTTTGGCATTAGGAATCTGTAGACATAGTTGCACAAGAAAAAGAACCTTCGACAGTAAATATATCATCACCATCTATACTCACTATGTCAATATGATATGGTAACAACATTAGATCAACCTTTCAGATGCATTAGTTCAAATTTTTCTTTCTGCTACTTGCATCTATCCTTTCTGACTTATATTGAAGTTGACCTTTTCTTTTCAATGAAGAGGAACAAGGGATCTACTCCACCTAAGTAAATTATCTACATTTTTCTTCCACACATTGGTATTCTGAGTTTTTACTTGGTCAACACCATGAATTGATTGTCTGTGCTGATCTGGTACTTTTTCCTGACTGAGTGACTTATTTCCATAGTTTGATAATACAATCCACTTACCATTTCTCTTGTTAGCACCCATTAAAGCCAATTTGCAAATTACCTATTACTTCTCTTTCTCATTGTTTGTGCTTGCTTTCTACTTGTATTTTTTGGAGAATTATCTGGGTTGCAATTACTTATTTTATCTAACTAAAGTCTTTTCCTATTGTAGGCTATATAAGAGAGGTTAACCATAGGAATTTTAGGCTTTGAGCTACTAATATTCTGCTAATAATTTTCAAATCCAAACACTGGTCTTTGTTTTCTCCATGCATCATTCAACCTGCCTCTCTTATGGTTGTTGTAATAAATCTTGCATAATTATTCTTGTTAATTTTGAAACTAGGGTCAAATTCCACATTGAACAAATCAAATGATCAAGATAATATGTTTAATAAATTCATCTTTTCGAGAGGACTAGAATCGACCTAAAGATCACCTAATTCGGTTAAGCAAAAATTAAGTTTTGAATTATTTTATTCATGCATACATTATGGAATGGGCCGGCTCTAACCACATCAGTGAGTACTTGGGTCAATCTTAACCCCAAGTAAACCCTCAAGAAAAACTATAAAAGGAAGATACATCAAGCTCATTTGGACATAGTCAATCAACACATGTTTTATTCTTCTATTTGTTAGTTGAATTGAGGCTTCTGTGATCCATAATAGTTGAAAGCATAACTTCGGTGTAAATCACATGTAGACATACATTTGTTGACGTGTTTCGAACCAACAAGTGTCGACAAATGTCTGTCTACATGTGATTTACGCCAAAGTTATTATTTCAAATCTTCTATTTGTTCTTGGCTCGCACAAGTTCATCGATAGAAGTTCGTATTGGGTTCGAGAGTACAGGTGTAAGTTTCGCTATGGGTTTGGGTATTCTGGATCTTGGTCGTTGTCACAGATAATAAGTTTTTCGTCCACGGTCGCAGGCACAGAGAGGTCAAGAGAGCAACTTTGGCTCTTTGGTCACTCGCACACAGTTCAGAAGGAGTGACTCTGAGTTCAGAAGCTTTTGGTCCATGATCGCTCGCACCGAGAAGCCATGAAAGTAACCCTGAGGTTTCAGTTGCCCATAGACAATGTTGATGAGGGTGACCTAGTTCAGATTTGAGTTTTCAGTATCTTGGCTTCAGTCATCTTCAATGATATGGTAGATATAAGTTCCTATGCTTTTATTATATATCTGTAAATCTGTAGATATGGTCTATTGTTTTCTGCTACAAATTATATGTGTTGGGCTCATTGTATTGCTGTAAAATTTTCATGATGATCTACTAAAGAAGAATATTTGAAAGGGTTTCCTCCTAGTGGGGTTTTCCCCTGGTCTTAGACCAATTTTTTGTCTCTTATGGTTGTACTATTGTCTTCTCTATCACTGCATATGTTGTTCTTTCTTTAGCTACATTTATGATTGAGTATACTACTGTCAAATTAGATGAACAATTAATGAAAAGATAATTTGGGCTAAAGTAACTGATACAACATAAAACAATTAACAATCTGAAAAATTTAAAATGGTATCAAAGGAAAGGTGAAAGTCAAGCCCAATATAAGACAAGTTTTGAAGCCCTCTCCTTTAGAAAGTAGATCGCCTATTCAAGGTCAAAATGTTGTGCTCTACCTTCAAGGAGAATGAAAAATTGGGTGATGCATCAAAATTTGCTGCATGGAAAGTTTGATTGGAGATCATATCTAACAACAATGATGTGCTAGAATACATCCAAGGAAGAATGCCCGAGCCTCCAAAAAATGCTTCTGTTTCTCTCAAGAACAGGTACAAGAAAGGTGAGTCTAAAGCAAAAAAAATTATAGCTGATGGTTTACAAGATCATTTACTTGCTTCTGCTGGGAATTTACGGAAGTCCAAAGATAAGTATGAAAAGATCGCTAGTATGTATGAGGTTAACAACTTTAATGAAATTCTCTCTTTGAAAGATCAACTGAAGGAAAGTAAGATGAAAAAAGGGGAAACAATCCAATCCTACATTATTCAGATCTTTGACCTTAGAGATCAATTGCAGATGATTGGAGAAAATGTGCCAGATAGGGAACTTGTAATTGTGACTCTTAGAGGTCTCCCTCCTGTTTGGAAAATCTTCATTACTACAATCAACAAGAGCAATGTCTTTCCAACATTTGATGAAATTGTTAGAAAGCTCACGCATGAAGAATCTAGGATGAAATCAAGAGGAAGGATTCAAAAGCATGAAGAGGGAGAGCTCGCTGCGCATATCACTCACGACAAGAAGAAGAAGGAAAAATGAGGTCCATCATGAAAGCCTCCTACCCAAAACTCAAAAAGAAGAAATGACCAATCATTATCTTAGGTTTAATGTTGTTGTTTCCATAAGAAAGGTCACTTTTCTCGTGACTGTCTAGAAAAGAACAAAAGACATCACTACAACACTAGAAGCAGCTACAATGACAAAAGAAGAAAATACTTTCAAAGGAAGAACTATGATAGAAGTTTCAGAGGAGACTCCTCAAGTGATCATGAAGAACACCGACCTTCTCAAAAGAAGTCAAAGGCTCCTAGGTATGAAAGAAATACAATGAATAAATCTGAATACATTCTCATTTATGCTCTTACTAGTTCTTCTCCACCAGATTCGTAGGATAGTTGGTTAGTTGATAGTGGGACCACTCATCATTTCTCTGGTTATAAATAAATCCTCTAGGATTTGGTAGAGAGGGAGACTAAGTTAAAGATCATTCTTGGAGATAACTCTACTCATCCCGTGAAAGGCTTTGGGTCCGTTAAATTTCAGTTAAATTATGGGGAATCAATTTTGTTACATGATGTTATGTATGTACCAAGTTTAATGAAGAACCTGGTATCTGTATCTACATTTGAAGATAAAGGGATGAGGGTTGCCTTCATCAAAGGTAAATTTCTAACTTGGCATGTCTATTCACCTATGAAT
>APFE031169584.1:0-11890 GCA_000404065.3 Pinus taeda
TGGGTCATCAACTGTTAATCCATATTTACTGTAGATGGATTTTTTATCCGGCAACCGAGATAATTTTTCTAAGGATTTATTGACTCTTGAACTAGTGCAAAGGCTGACTAGAGTCTTTGTAATAAGAGAATAGATTTCTCCCCATGTATATGACTCGAAGGGCAACTGAAAAATATCCTGCATTTTGATATAATCAACAAATCTGGAAGGTAAAGCAGCAATGTATACCTGTGTCGACTTTGAGCCAAAAAGTTAACACAAGGACCATTAATAGCATCGTCAACCTTGGCACTAGAATCAAGGAAGCAAACTTGTATTTTTCTTCTGCATCGCATTCTCCATTCCCAGCCTTGTAACTTTGGAGGGCAGAAGAAGCGTTGCTTCTGCCTTTTCTGATAACGGCACCTCTGAATTCTTCATCCTCAGGCTTCAACAGTTTGATCAGCGGATTCGTCCACTCATCATCGTTGACTGAACGCAGTAGAATGCAGATGCAAGCACCCACTTTATGGATGGATTTAAGATCAAGTATTTCACAGACCGCAGCAGGGGATTCCACCAGGGAGTCACCCTCTCTCAATCTATCATTCTCTACATGCAACAGTCCCCGGTTGCAGCCATGGCACCCATTTTTCAGGCAGCGCAGAGATGGGAGTAGGCTCAGAGAAGCAGACAGTTTTTTAAGAGTTCCGGGCATCCGACGAACAAGCATCATCGTGATATCTTCCACTGTATTGAAGACAATGCATCGGCATCTACCCTTGTGATTTTCTTTGATACAGAACACCAATAAAAATCTCCCTTCCGGGAAGGTCTCCACCAATATCTCATCCATCAATCACCTGCCATTGGACCAAACGCCAAAATAATACATAGCCACAGGAAATGAAATTTATTGATGTATATTGATCGCCAGTGGACCAAATGACAGAATTATCCAACTAGATTATTGATGTATAACTGCTATATTAAATGAAATTAATTGATGTATAACTGCTAGATTAAATTCGTTGATGAAGATGTTCCAGGAAAAAAGATGTGTACGATAATAGCAAGAGAAAGAGTTATATCGTTCAGTCCGGAATTTGACACGGCAAAATATTCATCAAACGGTGTTTTGCCCCGTTGAAATACGCTTTATAGTGCACCGTGGAATTTGACAGGGCAAAATCGCCATCTAACTGTATTTTGCCCAGTCAAATACTCTGAATCCGCAGTATCTGAAACGTATTAATTTTTTGTCAGCAGCTTCAGCATGCACAACAAAACGAGATTGTAATAATCCAATTGTCTCAAAGCTGATAGTGTTTAATTAAGGCTTCATAGACTCGCTCCCGTACCATCCTATCATATCACATCCCATGGAAGCGGGCGTGGAATTTCAAATAATATTTTTTTTCTTTTATTGGTTTGTTTTTCATCACTGTAAATTATCATTGTAAATTTTTCTGGAGTTGTTTTTAGTGTGATTGGTTGGAGTTTCCTTTGTGTTTAAATTTGTGGTGAAATCTTGATTTGTGTTATTTAAACAGTTTTTTGAGTGTATATATGAATTCAGCACCCTGAAAAATCCCTAAGACACTTCTATTGTGCAGGGGTTACCCATCAAACTTGTAATTTTAATGAATTTCTACAGAATTTTAGAGAAATTAGATGGAAAAAATCCACCAAAAAAACTTCCAAAAAATGACACAATTTTTTTATTACATATAATATTTCATATATATATTTAATTTAAAGCAATAATTTTCTTTTCAAATATTAAAAAAACAAATATAAATAAAACATTAATAAATAATAAAAAAAATTATTTAGGATATTTTTTATTTAAAAAAATATATAAATATGGGTGAATATTGTGTTAACAACTTTAAACATTATGGAATAACAACAATTTTTCCTATAATGCTTTTATATTACTAATATTAAATAAATATTAGATTTCTCTCTAAATAATGAGAGGGAAAAGAAAATAGGTTAGTGAGAAGTACTCTTTCTATAAAAACCATCCCTAAATCATCGAAATATTTTTTATTTAAAAATAGAAAACTCATTCATTTATTTTTGCATGAAAATAGTCTCCCATGTTCAATTTGAATGACTAATGACAAATGTTTCCACAGTGTTTTTACAAATTTACCTTTCTATAAGAAAAACAAATTAAAGCTTACCTTATTGTAAGAACAAATATAAGAAATATGACAACATATATATTGTTTATATTTAATTTATGTGACATTTAAAATTTTGTACATTTAAATATTAAATATTATAGTGAAAAAATATAATGAAAGTATTGACTAATTAAATAAAGTTATCCCATTTTTTGGCCAAAATTTTCTCTTATGTGATTTTTACCAAAAAACTTTGCTTAATTGATTATGGATCAGAGAAACCTAAATATAGAAATTTTCAAAAATATTAGAAAAACCTCATCAATAAGTACATCTTCATGCATAAGTCCCCAAAACACATATATAGTTTGATTTGAAAATATGAACTTTCAAAATTTTCACCAAATCATTTGAGCTAAGTTCTTTTGACTTTTAAAACACTAAATGATTTGAGCTAAGATCTTTTAACTTTTAAAAAACTAATATTTAATAAATATTCAAAGTTAAAATTTACGTGTTCAACATTTTTTAATTTTTTCTATTTTTCTATTTGTTTTCAATAATATAGTAAAACCTTTATTAAATTTCAAATTTTAATGTTGATTATTGAAAATTTTTCTATTTGTTTTCAATAATATAGTAAAACCTTTATTAAATTTCAAATTTTAATGTTGATTATTGAAAATGGTTGGCATTATTACTATTCAATATTAAAAAGTTTCATATTTTTAATTTTTTGAACTTTTTATTTTTTTAGAGAAATCAGGAAATCTTAGAATCTTAGGGTCCATGGGTTTAGAGAAGCAAGATCAACAAATCACCAAATTTTTAAGAATCAAAAATAAATAATTATAAACTAAAATAAAACATCAAAAGAATCCAAAAATAAATAATATTTATTTAATTATTTATAATTTATTTTGATTTGTCTTAAAACTCTATATATGATTTTGATTAATTATTAATATTTCATCCTAACTTTGTATAATATAATAAAAATCAAATATCTATATCTATATATAAGAATTAAAAATATATTAATATTAATAATTATTGGATTAATATATATATCCTTAAGAACAAAAAATATATTAATAATATTAGGAAAATCGATAATTTCAATCGCAAGCGTGGGTCGGCCACAAACAGGTGAAAAATATACTTCGGTTTTGATAGGCAGTGTCAGATTGATGGGGATATATAGTTTTTTTTTGGGTGTTTACAAACATGATCAAAAAATAATATGTACGTGTCCATATAAAGGAACAACCATCTACCAGAATGCATGGGTGCCCAATGGTTGCAACCGCTAGTCTATTAGGATGCCCTTCGCATACATGGCTCTATCAACCATTCTAATTGCATACATGTACATGTACCTGTAAATCCCCCATCCATCATTATCATCATGGGTTTTATCGGATTACCCATAACCACGCTCTGAGTTTTATCGACTTACCCTAAACCATGCCCAGAGTTTTCTCAGCTCACCCTAAACCATGCCTATAGTAATCCCTGTCCACTTCACTCTCACATGTAGTTTCTGGCTTACCACAAACTAACACTGCAAAGTGGTTTCCATCTTACCACAAACCCAAGTGGTTTCTGGCTTACCACAAACCTACACTTCCAAAGTGGTTTCTCGCTGATCACAAACCTGCAATCAAAAAGTGGTTTTAAGATTACCACGAACTTCATGGGGTACAAATGCTTCATTAGGGTTATATTACACACTCCAACTCTTGGAGTTACCAGGTACATACTTTACAAACACCACTACAAAACATCCAAGACTTGCTTACTAATAAATGTATGTGACACATAATACACCATCATAATGAGTCTATTCTACAAACTCACACAAACTTTAACTTAGCTATCCATCGTCCTTTAAAATTTGATGCAACTCCTCTAATGTCATATTCAGTGTCATGTCTTCATCATATCCTTCAAATTTTTGTATTATTGGAATGACCAATTCCAACATACACTGAAAATTGTGACAATAGTTGGTCAGATCAATGTCACTTCAATAACAACCAGAAATACCATGACACTGCGTACTAATACACACAACAATAAGATGTAACTTACAACATCCAACAGAACCTTGGCATCTAGTTCTACACAGATTTCAGCGGCAAAAGAATAAAAATTCATCCAATCGGAAACAAGCTTCAACACACAAGCATCATTTGGCACAGTCTTCAACGCACAGGCATCGAAGAGGCTTCAATGGTCCTCAACTCGGCCAAGCCCTGCTCGACTCATCCATTGTTACTATTCTTGACCATTGGTCCTCTATTCGGTTAAGGATTCGCTTCTCCCTTTGTTTTGTCTATGATTTAGACTTCACAAGGAGATCATACCCTAACATAACTTCCCTTTCCACACATAGCAAATCTCACAAGTAACAAACCGAACCTCTGGAGTTTGATCCATAAACAATGACCTTTCACTAAAAAATTTAGCCTCACCCAACAATCAACCTCTCTTATTATCCCCGGGATCCTAAAATTAGAGTACGAAACAGATACTTGCATGCATAATCTATTTTTCCTCCAGTTTTGCAAACTTGGTTCTACAACGATGAATCTCAGTCTTTGGCACACCGAGGTTAATGGCGGGATTGAAAGCATGGCCATGGCTTCATACATTTTGGCAATGCAAACTTCTCACAACACAATGATTTTCCTCTCCATATATATGGCCTTCTCTTTACCAATGCCCTTTTGATGGTCATCATTACTCCACATTGCTGCACACGTTGAATGAACTCCGACGTTTCTTCAAACACTTCACAAAACCAAATAAAGACAACTTTGCTTCTCACTTGCATTGATCCGACGTATCTAATAACTTCATGCCTGCAAATACCAGCAAAGCCCCTTTGCGGGAGTTCGGTAAAAAACAAACACTATCTATCAATGCTAGCAACAAATTATAGGTTCCTACACGCTCACAACCACAGATCTCCACGCTAGCCACATCCCGTTGCACCCTCCAGCCCTCAGACAAACTTCAAGGGACATCAATGAATCAGCATGCAGTACTCCACAACACCATCATGCAGTCCTCCACAACAAGCAATCATCTTAGCCTACTCTCTCCACTCACCATTGCGCAGTTCACTAGTTGGACTCCACATTACTCCGTTAACCTTTTCGCAGCACTATCAAGCTACACACCAACAAAATAAAAACACGCACACACATAGTCTCCAGCAGAATGAATGGACAAATAAAAAATCACCAAACTATTTATTTTCCTCAGCCCATAAGGGCCAAGGTCCAGGCCCATACTACTTTTGATACCAACTTAAAAATTAATCACACCATCAATTAATCAAGTAATGTTACAAATAAATACATGTAGTGTTTTCTTAAGATCGGTAAACTGACTTGGACACACAATCACTTGGTTAAAAGAATATCTCAACCACACACCAATCTAAGAAATATCTAGATCTAAACAACTCCTAAGAAATAGGAACAAACTCCTTAACATAGAAAAAATCACAAATAGGACAGGTAGGAATTATATTTCCAAGTATTATTGTTGAGAAACTAGTTCTTAAACCCATTCCTTCCCAGCTTAATGAATTTTGAAATGAAAATATATTTTTTATTTTCTATAAATTTAAAATTAAAAATGAAATTACATTTTAAGTCACAATGAGCGTTATGACTAACTTTCAAAAACAACGTGTTCATAACAATATGAAAAGTAATGAAAGGAATAGTTTTAAGTGGAGATTTTGTTCTGAATTGTAAATCATGAAGGTTTTCATTCCAAGATCATTTGGAAAGAGGAATATCGTGTGATCACTTTCTTCTTTGCACACATTTTTAGGTAGTTTGTGAGAAGAAGTACAATATTATGTTTTAATTTAATTGATCTGGGAGATTTTTTTATGATATTTTTTTAAGTCAAATTTGTTTGAAATTTTACAAAAAAAAATTTCAAATTTAAAAAAAAAAAAATCAAATTTTAAGTTTGATATATCAGATTTTCATTATCCAAGTGCCTTAGCGATTGTTTAAGGCTTGAAATCATTTTTGCATTCAAAAGCATATTTTGAACAACAAAAATATGATTTAAATAAAACGTGTTTTGCCGAATTTAGAATAATTGGTGTGGCCATATAAATCCATAATAAACATCAAAACACTTACTTCATTATACATCTCAACTTGTTAGTTTTTTTTTTGTAAATTAAATTATATTACTTCCAAAAAAGCACATTACATCAATAGACTAGAAGCAACCAGATTACAATCTTTGACTTCCTGATATCATATACTAGGGTGGTGCAAAAGTTTTTTATATTTTTCCTCTTTTTCTTACGTACACCAATCCATCCTTCAATGTTATCTGTAACAACTGAAAATCTACCTATTTCCTCATTCTTCTGATACAAATCCATAACTACTGATTTAGACAGGAACAGTGTGTCTTTCTCACTATCTCAATGGTCAGATTCATTGGAACGCTTCTGACCACGTATATCCAACACAATTATTGCTATTTCAATTCACTATCCTTCGCCATGACTTTCTCCTCTACGGAGAGATGATTCGTTACAACTCGGGGCAGAACTGGATGTGGAGAGGATGCAATGTCTGGGGTGAGTTCTTATTCTAACAACCTTTTTTTTTCTTTTTCTTTCCTAGCCAGTAGAGCACTTTGAACTAGCTGATGGCTTCAAATCTCTCCACCCATGGCTAGCTTTCTTCTGCACCTTGGGACAAAATGCCTCTTTAGGAGAAGGGCATGCATTTTTAAGGTGCCCACCTACATCTAAATGTTGTATTCTCATAATCTAATGGTTGGATATAACCCTTATCATTGCACTTGAGGATGATTTTATATGGTAAAAATATGTTTAGGTTTACTTCGACAAAGATTTGAACGAAGGTGATGAACCCATTTTACAATCTGTCACTATCCTCTTTGATGAATCTGTAACAGCCTAAAATAAACATGTAATTAATCAACTAATTAACATCAAGTTCAAACTATGAGTAGCACTTACCTGTGGTTGAAGTCTACTTACCGCAACAAGGTTTTAGGGACGACTCTCCACCCAACTGTAGGCTTAATTGCCCAAAGACTTGCTACAACTAGCCACCCCCGAGCCCTCAATCAATGTACTTCTGTCAGTGACTCCTATGTCTTAGAACACCATTCTCCCAAGAGAATGAATGATAAAATCTTGGAATGATGGAATGCTCTCATCTTCCTCACCATCTATTAAATAGAGCAAGCATTAGAAGGGGAACCACATGCACACACTCCATGTGTCAACATGCAACTTTCTGCTTTCTTGTTTTATTCTTTTGTTTTTTACTTTTTGATAGTTTTACTAATTTTTACTATTTTTATTGTTTTATTTCTTTTGTTTTTATTTTTTGATAGTTTTACTAATTTTTTTACTATTTTTCTTGTTTCATTTCTTTTATTTATATTTATTTAGAGCATGTAATTAATTTATTGTTTTATTATTATTTATTATTATTTATTTATTTATTATTATTTATATATTATTTTATTGTTTATTATTTAATATTTATTATTTATTATTAAGGGACATTACATACTCTCCCACTTTAAGGAACTTTGTCCCAAAGTTCTCTGCTGAAGTAGTATAACCAGCAGGCATCCAAAGTTTCACAACACCCTGGAAATCCCAAGGAATCTCTGTCATTTTTCCCACTTTTGGAATCAGGGATAAGCCTTCCACTTTCGGAATCAGGCATAAGCCTCCTTAGTCTTAGTCCATGGCTGGCCCAAAGGCTCGAGCCTGACTCATACCTCATCTGCCCCAAGGCAGACATCCGATACAGTGCTCAATGTCACCGGCCTCTCGCAAGGTTGGCCCACTCTCTCCACAACTCACTAAGGTGCACAACCCTAGGCATCGAAGTCCTTACACCACCACCAGACTTCGACATCCCAATACAATACTAGACACCTAGCCTAGAACATCAGGCACTTGGCCTCCTCAAGATGGTCCCATAGCCCTTCAAGAGCTATCCATCAAGAGCTACACAAGACAAAGGAACCACTAGCATATGTAGTGTTGATTGAGTTTGTCCCCAGCCCATATGGTGTTACTTATTCTCCCTCGTGCATATGGGCTCGCACAAGATCATCAAATAAACCGGCCCTCTCAGGTCATTTGTGGAGTCGTGTCAATCATAACACCTCAACATGCAACCAATGCATTAGCTATATCATCATAGTATCATAGAAAATAATCCACATGCCAAGTCGTGCATGTCATCATGAGAACATTCATCATTGTTAATCGCAACATTATGAGTAATAATGAACTGCATGCTCATGCATGTCATAAATTTATACTTAACTATCACATGCTTCAATTATACCATCAACATATTTATATCAAATGCATATCATGACTTCACATAATAAATGAACCACATGTCAATAAACCTCATAGTATAGCATCATAATTCCTATGCCATGTTATGCATATCATATCCATCATGAGTATTCAACATTAAATACCTATCATCACGTAGTAAATGAATATGTCAATATACCTTGACATAACATCATAATACCTATGCATATCATTATCATCATAAGGATACATTATCACTATAAGAACCACATGTACATCATTATCCTCCTACCATCATATCATGAAACATCGTCAATATGAGAAACATCTCAACATTGAATACCAACTATGAAATAAGATTATTCAATGTATCCCTAGGATCTAGGTTATCTTACCTATCTTATTAGTGTCAAGTTTTCATCAAGTTGTCAATTACTTTTCAATAATCATTTCCACTATTTTCAACTAGGAAGTTGATCATTTACACCATCGGTATAATCATCTAAGTACATTGTTAAATTTCACATGAGCCTCATCATCTTGAGTCTTAATATCTCGTCGTATATTCCTCCTTCCCCAAGGAAAATCTTGTGAAATTCATTGTTTACGAATTTACTAGTTATACAATCATTATTTAAATCATCTATCTCAAAATTAAAATCCCTTGGTTATACATCCATTTACCCTTTGGCTTACTGATTCCAATATCGCTATATGCAAACACTAGGTCATCATGATTTAATTTTATATCATGCTTAATTTACTTGCATGAGGGTTTGTTGATCCATGTTGACTTATACATACATCACTTAACAATTATCATTTTCAACCACCAAAAATATTTTCTTATCTCGTCAAGTTCCTATCTCAATTGCTTTATTGTAAATTCACCCTTCTTCAAGTTGGACAAAAGATTCTTGCTCATTAAATAGTATCTTTATTTTAGATTTTGAAACAGTTGGAAACACTACTACCATCATTATCACTGGTCATTATGAAAATTCTCAACTTCATATATTCACAACTTTAAACTATGTAGATTATCACTATGACCATTACCAATCATGTTTCTCGGTCCACTCATCAATACCCTTAAAAGAACTTTCTTCTCGATAGAACATCCCTTAATTTCCTCCTACAAGATATTCATAGATATATTTTTATTTTTCCTAGTCTTAATTTCCTAATATTCCATGTTTACTAGTTTCAAAAAATGGAAACTTCTTCATTGCATTCTATTTTATTAAATTGACTTTAATTACTCACCTCCAATCATTGTGGTTTCTTTTCCTCCTCTCTTAGAAGCATAGCATTGATACACTTTGGAAATGTTGTTACTATTCCCCAACTTGGTTAATACCCTATAAATAAATTCATTAAGATGGCTACCAAATGTAATCCACTTATCATTTCCTGTTTTAAGACATCAACATAATAAAATTGCCTAATCATACATCTTGTTATCCATAATTCATGCATATAGTTAGTCACCTATGGAAAGCTTTACAATGTGGCTCTCCCATTCGAGGGAAAAACTATTATAGATGTTGTCATGCACACATCTTATCTCCTCCAATTGATCAATTTTATTACGGATTTACTTCTTTAATCTGTCATCATACCTTCAAGGTTCCTTCAAACTGACCTTCATTATTACCATGATTATTCAACTTCATTAGTTGATTGCTAATATTTTCTTCTTTTTGTGCATCATCCTTAGATAGACCTTATAGTGATACCTTTAGAGTACCAAGTTATGATTATACCAAACTCTTCCATTATGTTCTAAAATAGGTTGCCTCTTCTTATTGATTTCTTATCCTTGTTCTGACACTTCCTCTCAACCACCTTAAGCATCTAATCCAAGTTGGCCATAATCACATGAGCTATCATTAGTTATCATCATTAGAAAATTTGCAAGTTTCTCCTTTCCAGTTCTCGTTAGACAACTTTATCCACTATATGTAATTAACCTTGAATCACAAAACCTTATGTAACATTCTACTCAACATCGTAACAGTTAATTAAACCAAACTGAAATCCTAGTGTATGATTTAGATGTATCATAAAGTTTAAACAATACAACATGATTTAGATGCTTCATAAAAAGTATCTGTCTTAGCTAAGTAAGCACTCCTAATTAGTTCACCACATATGTAACAGCCTAAAATAAACGTGTAATTAATCAACTAATTAACATCAAGTTCAAACTATGAGTAGCACTTACCTGTGGTTGAAGTCTACTTACGGCAACAATGTTTTGGGGATGATTCTCCACCCAACCATAGGCTCAATTGCACAAAGACTTGCTACAACTAGCTATTGGCATTATGTTTCTGGTATGGCTATATGTTACAGATGTTGTACTTGATGGCAACACCCGTGGAAAGGCTCTCAATATGTTGAAAATTAAGAAGTACGCAGGAGAACAGTTCAGAAGATGCGTACCCGCAGGTACATTGTGAAGGGACCGCGGCCAGACACGCAGGTCAGCCGTTCAGGAGGTGCGTACCCTCAGTGCACTCACTTCAAGGCAGAGAAAAGCACACGTGGGGTTTCTTATGTTTAACCTTTGGTATTTAGCTGACGGTATTTGTGTTATTATGGTTTTGGCTCGTGGTATTGATCCATGATTTTAGGAGGAGCTTGCCTATATAAAGCAAAGAATTTCCCTTGGCTAAGCATATTTTGCAAATTGAATATCTTAAGATCTGAAATATTGGGTTATTGTTTCAAAAGCTTGATCTATATGAAAGTGAAGTGGAAAGTGAATCTGTGAAGGGTGATCTCTCGAGCGCATGACCAAATCTGTAGATCTAACAGTCTAGGTTATTCTTGAAGTCTTGAAATTATCTATACCCGCAGACATGCAAGTGCAGTGAAAGAAAAGCGCGGAGATACGCAGGCGCATAAGCACTGCAGGTGCGGAGGTGTCCGGCGCCACAGAAGGCGCAGCTGTGGAGGTGCGCGGCGCCACAGAAGGCGCAGCTGCGGAGGTGTGCGGCGCCACAGAAGGCGCAACTGCGGAGGTGCGCGGCGCCACAGAAGACACAGGTGCGGAGGTCCGTGGCGCCACAGAAGAACAGTGCGTACTTGTATCCAGGCATTACATGGGTGAAGCTGCGTACTTCTCTTGAAATCAATTTAGTTGTCCATGTTTATCCTTGTTGTGTTCTGGGTGTTGAAGTGATGTCTGGTTTCTGGTATTATGATCTGATAGCAGCAGTCTGAGAAGTGATTGATTATGTTCTTAATGACTCATCTTTATGTGATCTGATGGACTAGATCTGATTGATGACTCTCATTGTATATGTATTGATCTGGTTGTCTGGGTGATTTACTTGTACTTGATGATCATTTGATGTTTATGGATCCAGTTTGAAAATTTATGAAAAGTGGTCCTTGA
>APFE031169586.1:3557-19094 GCA_000404065.3 Pinus taeda
CATAATTCTGCTGTCGATGTCTCTTTGGATGTCAATGCAACATGGCGCTTCACTGTCACATCCAATCTGTATAATCCTTCAACCCTGGTACCTGTAGAAACAACCCTGTAGTGCTCCTGAACATCTTTCACTATACACCCCAATTTACCAAATTCTACTTTTAAATGATTATCAGTGATAGTGGAAACAGATAGCAAATTCTTTTTGAGAGTAGGTACATACATCACATTATGAATCTGTCGCATTTGTCCATTAGGTAAGTACACATTTATTATGCCATAGCCTTGAACTTTAAGTGACCTGTCATCTCTTAGGTAAATGTGTGTACCATCAGATTTCTCATAATATTTATCATACCATTCTTTATTACAAGTCATGTGTGCCGATGCACCAGAATCTATGAACCAAGCATTCTCATCATCAGTTTCAGTAGACAATGCAGCATCAGAAAGAAATAACTTAAGATTTTTAAATCCATCATTCACTGAGGTGTCTCTGTTTATGTAATTTCCATTATGCCTGCTATGTCTTTGATTTGATTCATTATTCTTTCTCCTATAGCAATCTTTAGCCAGATGTCGAGGTTTTCCACAATAATCACATTCAATGTTCCTCTTAACATAAGAATCAGGAGGTGCCATACCTTTCTGCTTTGCTTGAAAACGACCTCTGTTCCTGTCCCATGGTCTCCCTCGGAATGGTCTTTTGCCTCTTGCAGTCAAAGCCAAATCAGAACCATGTGACTCCAGTTCAACATTTTTCATGTGCTCTTCTTCTTGAAGAAGAATTCCAGCCAATTCTTCAAATGTAGGAGGTGTCGGTCTAGCTGAGAGAGCTGAAATAAAGACGTTATAGTCTGGGACTAACCCCTTTAAAACAACAGTTACCAAGTCTGTACTAGAAACCTTTTCACCAATATCACCAAGCTTATCACCGAAGTTTTTAATTCGGGAAACAAAGTTGCTAATGCTTTCATTGGCATCCATTTTGATAGATAGCAGCTTGGTTTTTAAAAATAAAATACGGTTTGCATTAGTAGTCTCATACAAACCTTTGAGAGTGTCCCATGTCGCCTTTGAAGTTTCACAGTCCCGAATGTGAGGAATAATATTGTCCTTCACTGACATGCGTAGCAGCACCCTTGCTTTCATTTCATGCTTCTCCCAATCTTGAGTGGCAGTAGGAGGTTGAGGCTTGAGCTCGTCACCTTTGACAATCATCCAGAGATTGTATGCCTCCAGGACTGTTATGAGCTTAAATTTCCAATTGACATGATTTTCTCCATCAAATTTTGAAGACTCATTTAAATATGAATCTGCAAGGGGATTAGCCATTTCTCCACCAATGACCAAATTCAAAAAAACGCAAGCTTCTTAAGATTGGAAAACTCGATTCCGGCAGAATCCAACGAGAAAACTGGTTAATAAATAAAACTCTGCGTATCTTTTAATTGTTTTTCAAAGTCTACACTTCACACTCGGGAAAAAAAAAAAAAACGAACCTTATTCACTCAGCGATCAAAGAGCTCAGATTGCCACCGTGGGCTTCTTGGTCAATTCTGTGCCGAATCCAACACGATCGATCCACACAACTGCTATAAGCCGATTGTTTCCAACTCCAACGCACGAATTGCAGACTCAGAAAACGCAGCCAAGTGAACACAGGTCGGGCTCAAAGTAACAAAGTGCTGGAGAAACACTGCGCACACTCTAATGGCAGAGACACTGCGCACACTCTAATGGCAGAGTCACTCACTGCCCGCGAAGAGGAGAGAGGCGCAGACAAAAGAGCTCTGATACCAAATTACAACAAATACACAGGCAGAAACACCAACAAACATGAGACAAAGCTCACACAACTTAGATTATTTATTTACTCAATTACATCACACTTATATAGGAAACTCACTCACCTAAACTTCCTGAATATGTGCAACCAATTCCTAACTACATCCTCTCGTTCAACCACTCATAACTAATTCTATTTCTGCATTATTCTTTTCAACCACTCACAACTAATTCTATTTCTGCATTATTCTCACATAAGCATCAAAATCGGCGCGGTGAAAAAGCCTATAGGATAATGTCTGTTGCATCCGATGATGGGAATATGTATTTCACAATGTATTGTCCAATTAGTGAAAATCCAATGAAAAAGTTCCGTTGGTTTTCGCCAGAAACAGTCGGAAAAGTGTGATTCAAATGTAGCACAATGCTCGTCTGTATGCCCCGTCTGTTTCTAAAATGTCTGTATTTAGTTGTGTCCAATTAGTGAAAATCAAATGATTCAAATGTAGCGCAATGCTCGTCTGTTTCTAAAATGTCTATATTTAGTTATATCCAATTAGTGAAAATCCAATGAAAAAGTTCCCTTGGTTTTGACCAGAAACAGTCGGAAAAGTTGAAAATCCAATGAAAAAATTCCCTTGGTTTTGACCAGAAACAGTCGGAAAATAATGGCGTGTGATTCAAATGTAGCGCAATGCTCGTCTGTTTCTAAAATGTCTATATTTAGTTATGTCCAATGAGTGAAAATCCAATGAAAAAGTTCCCTTGGTTTTGACCAGAAACAGTTGGAAAATAATGGCGTGTGATTCAAATGTAGCACAATGCTCATCTGTTTTTAAAATGTCTATATTTAGTTCTGGAATGTAATTCAGTGGCTCAACTATGTATGGGCTGGGAGAAGTACATTCTTGTTTTGCTGGTTCTGTAGCTGCCTTTTTTCCCAGTAGGATGTTCTTGAAAGATATTCCTTCATTAATATGCTTCTGTTTTGATTCTGTTCTTTTAGATGTGCCGCTCGCAAAAACTCCTCCTGTACTTTTTACTTTAGTGGAAGCCGCAACACCTCTTCTTAGTCGGGGGTTGAGGGTTTTGGATGATGCTGATAGGATCTTATAATCCATTAGGAACCGATTATCCTGCAATGATTTCTCCCTAGATCAAGTTTTGCATATGAGCAGGGTATCCAATATTTTGTGTGATGTTACGCTAGTTGCATCCTCTGTCTGATATATTCACCCAAACTAATAAAGACTTCCTGGCAGGGGTTTATAGAAAGATTTGAAAGCGAAAAGGATTTACCAGATGTCTGTAGCCCACGTCCATCTTGTTGTCGAGATGCCATTCTGCTTCAGATGTACCATTTGGCGCTTAACACTGTTTGGAGCGATTGTTGGAGCGGATCGAAACAGGGTCACCCCATCTGAGCCAAATCTTAGCCCGTGATCCAGATCCGACGTTGCAGAGCGAAAATTGGTGTGCAAATCTAGGATCAGAGGGTATTTGTCCTTACAGAGCTTATTAGTTCTGTGCCCGGTATACACAGATTTAGTATTTTCCCTTCTTGATATGTGACATCGAGCTGATTTGTTCGTTGCGTACGCCCAACCTTCGCAGAATTATCGATATTCAAGTATCTCTGCATGTCTTGGCGAATCGAAATTTGTCCGATCAAGATCGCGGCGACCAAAACGTTTCCCGTGATTGCAGAGGGGTCCCGGGGAGAAGAATCGGTGAGTAACGTAGGCAAAGGCTACTGATAACCCTGTTGCCGACGCCTTCCTCAATACCAGCTGCACAAGATTGTTCAATAAAACCCTTTTCAACCAATCCAATAGGAATGGTATGCCATATTCAACAAGCGGATCGAAACAGGGTCACCCCATCTGAGCCAAATCTTAGCCCGTGATCCAGATCCGACGTTGCAGAGCGAAAATTGGTGTGCAAATCTAGGATCAGAGGGTATTTGTCCTTACAGAGCTTATTAGTTCTGTGCCCGGTATACACAGATTTAGTATTTTCCCTTCTTGATATGTGACATCGAGCTGATTTGTTCGTTGCGTACGCCCAACCTTCGCAGAATTATCGATATTCAAGTATCTCTGCATGTCTTGGCGAATCGAAATTTGTCCGATCAAGATCGCGGCGACCAAAACGTTTCCCGTGATTGCAGAGGGGTCCCGGGGAGAAGAATCGGTGAGTAACGTAGGCAAAGGCTACTGATAACCCTGTTGCCGACGCCTTCCTCAATACCAGCTGCACAAGATTGTTCAATAAAACCCTTTTCAACCAATCCAATAGGAATGGTATGCCATATTCAACAAGCGGATCGAAACAGGGTCACCCCATCTGAGCCAAATCTTAGCCCGTGATCCAGATCCGACGTTGCAGAGCGAAAATTGGTGTGCAAATCTAGGATCAGAGGGTATTTGTCCTTACAGAGCTTATTAGTTCTGTGCCCGGTATACACAGATTTAGTATTTTCCCTTCTTGATATGTGACATTGAGCTGATTTGTTCGTTGCGTACGCCCAACCTTCGCAGAATTATCGATATTCAAGTATCTCTGCATGTCTTGGCGAATCGAAATTTGTCCGATCAAGATCGCGGCGACCAAAACGTTTCCCGTGATTGCAGAGGGGTCCCGGGGAGAAGAATCGGTGAGTAACGTAGGCAAAGGCTACTGATAACCCTGTTGCCGACGCCTTCCTCAATACCAGCTGCACAAGATTGTTCAATAAAACCCTTTTCAACCAATCCAATAGGAATGGTATGCCATATTCAACAAGCTCGAGTAGGATGATGCATCGTATGTAACGGAGCGATTTCGCATTCGTTGCTCGAGGGTGGAAACTGCTGTAGGGCCATGATCTTCTTCTGAAATTTTTGTGTACCTCGCGATCTAGTATCCAAGTTTCTCTTGCCTATTAGAAGGTTCAACATACGCCCATCCGGAGATATGAGCCCATCCGGAGATATGAGCCCACTAGAGGCCAGGTGCCTCGGATCCGTGGTCGCCATGTGAGCCCTCTAAGGGAATTATCTTAGCGTCTGATCCTATTCCCGCATACCCACACAGTGAAACCGTAGCGCAGACGAACTCCATTTATCAACCTCTCACGACAGTTATATTATGCAATAAAGAGTTACGTCAAGTAGATAACAACATGATTATTAGGAAATTCATGTCATAAAAAGGAGAAAAATGCTAATATATAAGCCTTGTGCCTCAATAGTTAGGATATTGATGTCCTTTTAAAAAGAACTCAACTTTGTGTTTGCAAGAAAAGATAATTATTCCTTTAAAGCCTCAAGTCCCCAAGGTTCAAGTCCCCAAGGTTGAGAGCGAAGGTTTAAAACAAAAAGGTCATAACGTCTAGATGTTTATAGGAAGACAATAAAGGACAACCAAACTATACGCCATGACTATACGCCATAAGGAATTGTAATTGTACCTAATCATTTAACTCTTTCTGGAAAGAGGACTCTTCCAAGAAAGAAGGTGGTGAAAAAAATAGCTAAATTTAATGCGAAACCATGCCTAAAATGTCTTAGCAACCCAACATTTCTTGAAGACATGCTATATCTCTTCATCCGTACAACATAGCATGTAGTGTTGCATAAAATGTAGTGTTGCATAAAAGACTTCTTAAAATTCGGTCCTTGATGGAGTGTAGGCTTCCCTAACACTAAATCCTTGTTATACCCATTGGTAGCCCTAAAGTGGTTAATGATACCTTTTGTAAAACAATGTTTACTAATGGAAAAAATCGTTGAGGTGGGTCACAACCCATCTTGTACAAGGAATGCTTTGAAGTAGTTTCAAATTTCCAGATGTTAAGGGGGGATACATTCGCATATTTAGGAATCAGTGTGCATTGACAATTACCAAAAAAATTAGAGATATTCCTTTTAGAAACAATGAAATGTAATTGTCTATAATGGGACTTTTTGAAAGCCTTTCCCGTGGGTTTTTCCAGTCAAAATCCGGCAGCAATTGATTGGAATCGCAAGTTTGATAGCTAGTTTCTGCACAATCAAAGCATCCCAAGGGTTTTTGAGGCTGCTGAATCCAAATATGCAGTTAAAAAACCATTTTAACCGCAACAAATCAAGATTTAACCTCAATTTCTTTTGCCGTATTCTGTCACCGGAATTTCAAAAAATAGCATTATAGACAACTCCCAATAAAATGGTCTATCTATATTGGAAGGAATATAAAAATAATATAATGGATAAAACAACAATGCACATAAACTAATTGATTGCATGTAACTTTTCTTTGCATGTAACTTTTCTAACTATTAACATTTGAAAAACTAATATAATGAATAAAACAACAATGCACATAAACTAATTGATTGCATGTAATTTTTCTAACTATTAACATTTGAAAAACTTTATTATGCTAGCATTTCCTATTATGCTAGCATTTCCCATTGGATTGTTGCTTCCTCTTTGTAAGGCTTTCAAAATGAATAGATAGATGATTTGCCTATTTAGCATGTTACTACATGCTAAATATTCACGTTCAAGTGCGTGACTCCATATCCTCTACCACTCAAGCTAAACATCAAACAGTGCCTCCATTTATTTTATTTAGACTTTTTATTGATTAATCTTATGATATCTATTTGTATTTGAAGAATGATATCAAAGATATAATGCCACTTCCCTTAAATAATTACATTTAACTTTTTTTTGGCTATTAACCTTTAAAAAACATTTAAAAAACATTATTACATTAGTGTATCCCATTGGATTATTAGTGTATCCCATTGGATTATTTCTTCCTCTTTGTGAAGCTTTCAAAGTGAATGGATAGATGTCTTCCCTATTACATATATTTGTGAATGCTAAACATTCATGTTCAAGTGGTTGACTACCATATCTTTTACCAACAAATGATGACTACAATTATTTTATTTTAAATGGAAATGGTATTGTGCATAAAATTCTTTATTATTAATCTTATAAGTCTGCGTCAATGCATATGTTACGAAAATGTGGATTGAACCATAATAATAAAACTTACAAAAAGATACCATAAAATTAATAAAAGTGTATAATAAAATAAATCAATAAAGATCGATCTTGGATCTTTGAGATATTTAAGTTCCTTTTATATTTTATCCTTCTTGTTTCTGATTAGATTCAATATTAGCACGTATTTGCACTAGTAATAATGTATTTCCCAAAAGGCACAATCACAACCTTCATTGGTTCGAGATATACTCATTCTACTTCTACACAATCCAATACATATGAGGAATTTTGCATAAAGAAAAAAAAGTAAAAAAAAAAAAAAAAAAGCGTAATTAATTTGGAAATCAATGAAATAAAAAAACTATTATTTTTATATTTATATGTTTAGATAAAAGCTTTAGGATAAAAGCTTTTGTTATAATTAGCTGTATATTTACAAATAATTGTCAACATGAGAATTGTGACCTCAAAACAAACACTATAGCCCTAGAAGCTCAAAATTTTGGATCAAAAATACCATAATCAACCTTGGGTTAATAAATGGTGCCACTGGTAATACCTTTTTACTAACCTTAAAATAATGACATTTTGTGAACATGGTGTTAGAACTTTGTATTTGTTTTCAACGAAAAACTGAAAATTAACTCTTAAATTGAGAAGTGAAACTCATAATAACATTGTTTTCTTTTTGACCAATCGAAATTGCAACCAATCTAAAACTATAGAATTAATGGCGGTTACTATTGTAACCAAAATCATGGAATTAACAATTAGTACTATTCTAACCAAAATCTTAAAATTAACTTCCAAATCGAAACTAATTTTCTAGTAATATTCCTTTTTTTTTACAGGGATACAATTATAATTATTATGAAATCATCTGCTTTAAAATTGATATTCTGACTAATGGATATTTTTACTAATAGAATCATAAAAAACATTTTTACTAATAGAATCATAAAAAACAGACCATTTAATAAAGTAAAATAATAAAAAAAGGATGGAATATATATATATGGAAAAAAGAATCATGGAATTAACAATTAGTACTATTCTAACCAAAATCTTAAAATTAACTTCCAAATCGAAACTAATTTTCTAGTAATATTCCTTTTTTTTTTACAGGGATACAATTATAATTATTATGAAATCATCTGCTTTAAAATTGATATTCTGACTAATGGATATTTTTACTAATAGAATCATAAAAAACATTTTTACTAATAGAATCATAAAAAACAGACCATTTAAAAAAGTAAAAATAAAAAGGATGATAATATATATGAAAAAAAAGAAAGGGAGAAATAAACACAAAATAAGAAAAAAAAATATGTATTTTAAATAACATTTCAAATGAAAAGAAGAAAAAATCATTTTAAATTTAAAAAGAAAAAGAAAAAAGTATTAAATAAATAAAAAATTAAATTGAAAGAGAACACTTTAAACAAATAATTAAATGTGTGTAAAAAAAAATAAAAAATCATCATTGAAAATCCAAAAAATAAATAACGAAAAATTTTATATGTTTCTACATTGCTCTCTATTGAAGCCTTTGCCATGGTCTGCCTCTTCATCTGGTCTTGATGATGAACCACACTTGATGATTCGAAACATGTTGGCCAAAAAATTCTGTCATGTGATTTCTATCGAAAGACTTTGTTTAATTCATCATAGATCACAAAAGTTTGAATACAGAAATTTCATATTTTTATAGACATTTGAAAAAATCAAAATATAAATGTAAAATAAAATAATAATAAAATAAAAATTCAAAATTCAAAAAACAAAATTAAAAAGCAAAGATTACTTGAGTGAAAGAGGGTGACGCCAAATCTACACCCCCACACTTACCTCCCAATCCCCCACATGCCCCTATTTTTCCCACCACCCCCTTCCTGCACGCTTCTTGTCTCTTAAAAATTGACGACTCCTCACATGCCCCTATTTTGCCCCCCACCCCCTTCTTGCACACTTCATGTTGTGCTTCTTGTCTTTTAAAAACTCACGACTCCTCACTTGCCCCTATTTTGCCCCCCACCCCCTTCTTGCACACTTCATGTTGTGCTTCTTGTCTCTTAAAAACTCACGACTCCTCACATGCACCTATTTTTCCCCCCACCCCCTTCTTGCACACTTCATGTTGCTTAAAAATCGACTCCTTTAGTACACTGATGTGTGGTTTCACAGTAAGTTTACTTGGGCGAAGCTTAAGAGACAACAGTGGAAATATCATTGAGTACACTGACCTGCTATGGTGGTGGCTCGAGAAGCAGATTCCCCACCCTCGCCTTGGCGGATCTTGGACATTAGTATATGGACTTGCAAGGAGTTGGATGTACTCATGGTGTTATAGTGGTAGCTACGAGGATTGATCCTGGGTCTCCCATAGATTAGGACTAGCAGTGACCGATTCACCATGTGGTTAAAAGGAAAAAAAAACCGACTCCTCTAAATAGTGAGGACGGTGTGATCTAATACTAAGTTGTGTAAGGGAGACGTTTTTAATTGTTCCATTTTTATTCTACTATAATTTTTTTAATATTTCCCTTTCACTTTCATGGATACGAGCTAATGGTTTGGGATTAAGGTTTTAGTCTATGGTTTTGAGCTCCTTGCCTCTTAAACAAGCGAATGTTTTTGGAACCTAGAATGCTTTCACACATGGATTTGTGCACTTGACAAGGTTTCTTAGTTCATAGGTTATTAATCTTGGGACGTGGTTTTCGGATGAGTACACATATGTGAAGGGTTGTTTGTTTTATATTTATCCACTTAAGAGAGTGGTGATTATCTTCTCATTATTTTGAGTAAGAAAATTGTGAAGGATTGGAATTTATCTTTAGTGTAGAAATTTTGGTGAATATTGCTAGTCCCTAATATGTAAATTGTAAAATGTTAAGAGATATTTTTTGTAAAAATATTAAAAAATACAATAATTTATTAGTTTATATAAATTTTTAATGATTTTAAGGTAAAATAATCATATCATATATATTTTGGGCAAATCACTTTTAGAGAAAATGGAAATGTACAAACCTTATTTTTTGGAAAAAACATGAAATTTAGCCAATTTGTGAAATTTAGTCCCTAATTTTTCCGTTGATTTTGAGAAACCAAGGACGGTCAAACCCTCATCCTAAACAAGGTTCTCTTATTTCTTGGATCTATTTTTGGATGGGTTGTTAGAATTAGTTATATGATATAATAACATTTTTGTTTTCTTAGATTACTTTATTGGAGAAAGTTGAGATCTCAATTAACTTATTGCTACCTCATTGGAGAAAAAAGTGGATTTAGGAAAACAAATAATATTTTATTGTAGAAGGGAGTTTGAGCTCAAACATATATAAGGGTTTTCTCACTCCATTGGTAAGATGGATTGGAAGGGTTGAGAAATGATAATACTTATGAGCAAGTTTGCTCCAAGTTTGGAGATTTGTCTATTATCTATGTAAATGATGTTTCTTTTTATGTCATTTCACTTTTGGATATGGTTTTAGGGCATATTCTTGCAGTTTAAATGTTTTCTAATATTTTGAATATTAGAAGCAAATCAAACAATAGATGAGTACCTTGCTACATTAAAGGAATCTGTAGTGATGTAGTTAAGCTTCACACTATGATTTATAGTCATGTACCTTTTAAAGATCCTAACATCTCATATTCTAATATTTAAGTAGTGGGTATTATACAATTTCAATTAATATCTACCTCACACTTGTTTTCAAAAGGCATGTTAAGTCATCCTCAACCTCCCTTTTTTCATAAAATATTAATGAATCAAGTTTAGAACACATCATAGGGTTTCCTATAAACACTTAACTTCTCACTCTTGAAATTGTCTACGATACTCCATATATCTACTAGGTAAGACACTAGCCTCCCTTTCACTTGTCATCCCAATTTCATCTTATATTATTTTATTCATCTACGTTGTTAATATGTTTTCCTTACTCTCACTCCTAGTAAATGAAGTGAGCCTAACGAAATCCCATTAACTAGAAAATCTTCTATGAATTAGTGAGTTAGTAAGGTGATAGTGTCCAACCTCTGGAGTTCCATAAGGCTAGAACCCATTTTTGGAACTTTAAATTAAAGTTACAAGTTTGTGTGATTCGAGCTAAGTTAGCCAAAATCTTCGTGATGGTGTTTGTTCCATAAGGCTAGAACCCATTTTTGGAACTTTAAATTAAAGTTACAAGTTTGTGTGATTCGAGCTAAGTTAGCCAAAATCTTCGTGATGGTGTTTCCTTGTTTTGCTTGAATTTATCCATTATATGATTTGTTTCATGGGATAATCGTTACATGGGATGATGTCATGGTTGGAATTCATATTATTGCCATGGTACTTAAATTATTTGTGAAGCCATAGTTTGATGTGAACTCATATGTAGCCACCTTTTACTATGAACAAGAGTTATAGTGCAAAAAACGTGCCTCTTCATGCTAGTGATTTTGTATGGAAATATTCAAACATGCTTGAAAAGCCTTTCATGCTAGTGATTTTGTATGGAAATATTCAAACATGCTTGAAAAGCCTTTTATGTGTGGGAAACAAATTTTGCATGGATTAAAACATGTTTCAACATCCATACACCACATTTTCAAAAAATAATTGGTGGTATAATTTTTCCTTAATTTGATTGTGGGTATTTGTAATTTTGGTTAAATTTTTAATGAGAAGTTAATTATAAATTAATGAGATTTGGGATCAAAATATTTATTTAAAAGGGCTTTATTCTCGGTTTGCATCAAAAAGACTAGCAATTAATTGTAATGTTTTATTAATTTTTTTAACATTTTATATAAAATTTTAGCATTAATATTACTTTTTCTTTAGGATGTTTGAGAGTGGTTTCAATTTTGTCGGATTTAATATGGAGAAGTAGAATTTCATATCCCATTCAAAATTTATCAGACTTAACAGATTTCTAGATTGGTATGATTGCAACATTTTCATTGGATTATATCAAATGTGAGGGTATGGGATAAACATTTAATTAAGAGCACTGAACACTTTATGTACCTCAATGAGTGGTATTGATTATTGAAGTCATTTATCATGATCTTAGCAAAAATGACCTTTTCACTCAAACCGAAATCATTGTTTAGGCATGTTAAGCTTTTTCTACCATATTCTTTCTTTTTCTACCTGAAAAAAAAAAACATGATTTTTATTAAGAATGTAAAAATTATGTTTTGTAAGTGTGTATGCATACAGATATGTAATAGATACAAGGCTGATCTAATGTGAGTAGTAAGAAAAGAATGGTTCATTTGGATACATAAAACTGCAAAACATAAGTTCAGGAAAAATCGTCAAAAGAGAAAAAAAATTAACAACTAGTGCTTATCTTTTTTCTCTTTTCTCTTTTTGCCAATTCTCAGAATTTAATTCAACCAAAACCAAAGCCAATTCTAACCTTTTTCCATATGAGAAATTTCTTTGTCAGAATCTAAACTCTTAGATCTTAGGCCTCCCTTCCCATTAGTAACTTGTTAATTTTTTTTTTTATTTAAGACCCTTATGAAAAAGAGTAATGAAACCTAAACTGTGCCACGACATCCGGATCCACTTGGACTTCTGTTTGGATATGTTGAGAATCTTTGTTTTCTTTCTCTTCATTTTCTGAAAAGGGAAACTCAAAAAACTGCCAACCTTTAGGCCGGTTTGGTTGCCCCTTTTTATTTTTTTGAGTTCTTCTTGGCTTGCAGGCATAGTGTCCAACCTCTGGAGTTCCATAATGCTACATCCCATTTGTGAAACTTTAATTAAAGTTTAAAGTTATGAGTTTGTGTGATTCGAGCTTAGTTAGCCAAAATCTTCGTGATGTTGGTTCCTTGTTTTGCTTGAATTTATCCATTATATGATTTGTTTCATGGGATGATGTCATGGTTGAATTCATTTTATTGCCATGGTACTTAAATTATTTGTGAAGCCATAGTTTGACGTGAACTCGTATGTAGCGACCTTTTATTATGGCAAGAGTTATATTGCAAAAAACGTGCCCCCCTCATGCTAGTGCTTTTGTATGGAAATGTTGAAACATGCTTGAAATGCCTTTCATGTGTGGGAAACACATTTTGCATGGATTGAAACATGTTACAACATTCATATACACCCTCATGCTAGTGCTTTTGTATGGTAATGTTGAAACATGCTTGAAATGCCTTTACTATGTGGGAAATGCATTTTGCATGGATTGAAACATGCTTCAACATTCATATACTATATTTTCAAAAAATAAATGGTTGTTTAATTTTTCCTTAATTTGATTGTGGGATTGTGGGTACTTTTAAGTTTGGTAAAATTTCTAATTAAAATTTAATTATAAATCAATGAGATTTTGGATCAAAATATTTCTTTAAAAGAGGGTTTCGTTTTCGGTTTGCACTAAAAGTGCTAGCAATTAATAGTAATGTTTTATTAATTTTTCATTTTTAATATTTTATATAAAATTGTAGCATTAATATTAATTGGTTTAGGATGTTTGAGAGAGGTTTCAACCTTGTCATATTTAATATGGAGAAGTAGAATTTCATAGCCCATTCAAAATTCATCAGACTTAACATATTTCAAGATTGGTACGATTGCAACATTTTCATTGGATTACATCACATGTGAGGGTATGGGATAAACATTTAATTGAGAGCACCAAACACTTTATGTACCTCGATGAGTGTGGTATTGATTATTGAAGTCATTTATCATGATATTAGCAAAAATGTACCTTTTCGTTCAAACCAAAATCATTGATTAGGCATGTTAAGCTTTTTCTACCATATTTTTTCTTTTTCTTTTTTCCTCGGAGAAAAAAACATAATTTTTATTAAGAATGTAAAAATTACGTTTTGTAGACACTCAATGTGTGTATGCACAAAGAGATGTAGTAGATACAAGGCTGATATAGTGTGAGTAGTAAGCAAATAATGGTTCGGTTGGATACATAGAACTGCAAAGCATAAGTTCAGAGAAACCATCAAACGAGCAAAGAAAATAAAATTGACAACTAGTGCTTATCTTTTTTCTTTTTTCTTTTTTTGCCAAACCTTGGAATTTGGTTCAACCAAAACCAAAGCCCATTCTTAGCCTTCTTCCATATGAGGAATTTCTTTGTCAAAATCTGAGCTCTCAGAAACATGAGCTCTTATGCCTCCATTCCCATCTGTAACCTGTTAATTTATTTTATTTTATTTAGGACGCTTCTGAAGAAGAGTAATGAAACCTAACTCTGCCACGACGTCCCCATCCACTTGAACATTTGTTTGGATATGTTGAGACTCTTTGTTTTCTTCCCCTTCATTTTCTAAAGGGGAAGCCCAAAACACTGCTAACCTTTAGACCTGTCTGGCTGTCCATTTTTCCTTTTTGAGATCTTCTTAGCTTGTGGACATGTGTTTTGTAGATGAACTGTGGAAACATACACGACATCAGAAAGTTATGATCTCATAGTATAAAACTTGATACCACAAAAAAAAACTTGTGTTTCAATGTAATGTGGTCTAGTAACCTTTTGCTAAGATCTATCTCCATGCAAATTCTAGCAAAGGTGAAGAGTTTTTTTTTGTTCTTTCTGAATACATTTTTTAAAATTTGACCAATTTGTTTCCAATATATTCAAGAACTTTGTGATGCTAGAAAGGAAGAGGGAGGTTTGGGGGCCTAATACAAACCGACACATTTGTGATCACCATGGTTGTGGCATCAAACTCAGGGAACCATGGAGTAATGGATGGACCAACTCTTCTCCAGAACTATGGTCCTTCATTATGAACAAAATCCAAGTCTTTCTATGTGTTGAATTGAACTATAAATAAACTTTTAGAACATAGATAAATACCACAATTACATGTCCAAGAAGTGAACACCCACTAAAACAATGTTTCCAGTTTTGGCTAAAATCCATTAAGTCTGCAAATAATGGCCTTATGAGTGTAAAGATCAGAAAAGAGGGAAGATACCTAAAAATTTTGGACCTCCATGGGTAGAGCTTGTTACATTTGGTCCACTATATAGGGAATGGAATGTTTTGGCTTAGATTTGGAGGGGATAAAAACTTCCCTTGAATTGCTTCCTTAACATAAATTAAAGGCCCATTCGAGGTCTTAGCGCCAAGAGCACCCCTGCATAACCTTGTGTTTATGATGATGGTCAAAAATTTTAAGATATTGTGGTTTTTAATATCAGAAAATAGGGGACATACCTCTAAATTTTTGAACTCCATGGATATAGCTTGCTCCATTCGGTCCACTCTATAGGGGAATAGAATGTTTTGGCTTAGATTTGGAGGGGATAAAATCTTCCCTTGAATTTCTTCCTTAATAGAAACTAAAGGCCCATTCGAGGTCTCGGCACCAAGAGCACCTCTGCATGGCATTGTGTTTATGATGATGGTTGAATTTTGTAAGATATTGTAGTATTTAAGTTCAAAAAAGAGGGAAGATACCTCTAGATTTTCTACCTCCATGGGTAGAGCTTGCTCCATTTGGTCCACTATATAGGGGAATGGAATGTTTTGGCTTAGATTTTGGAGGGGATAAAAACTTCCCTTGAATTGCTTCCTTAATAGAAACTAAAGGCCCATTTGAGGTCTTGGCACCAAGATCACATAACCTTGTGTTCATGATGATGGTTGAATTTTTTCAGATATTCTAGTCTTTAAGATCAAAATAGAGGGAAGATACCTCCAAATTTTTGACCTCCATGGATAGAGCTTGCTCCATTTGGTCCACTATAGAGGGGAATGGAATGTTTTGGCTTAGATCTA
>APFE031169600.1:1309-13914 GCA_000404065.3 Pinus taeda
TGCTCAAAAATGCTGTGACCAAGGGGACACAAATGCACAAGGGAATATTAGGAAAGGGAAAACATTAGGGAATTAGGGAATTTGGAAATAAAAACAAGGGAATTAGGGAAGGAAAGGGAAATGAAAATCTTGGATTTTGGGGTTTTGGGATGTTAGGTAGGGATAATGTGTTTTTTAATAGAGGTGAGGGACTAGGATTTGAGGGGATTAATGAGGAAAAATAATGGTGAATTTGGGAATGAAAAACAAAGGGAAATGGGGAAAAATTCACAACCTTGGTTACACTCTGTTTTTGAACCCTACAGCAATTTTTTGCATTCAAACCCTACAACACTTTTCATTGACAAAGGAGGGCTTTCCAAATGGGATTTCTAAGGCAAACATATCATGAACCCATTACATTAACCTTTCAAAAGCCAAGCACAAGTAATGGATATGAGCCTACCTGCAAATTTGTGCGGAGAGGAGGCGATTTGGTGCTTTTCCAAACAAATTTCAGGCTTCAAACCCAGTGCGCCGCGCGCCTCACCCAATGCGCCGTGCGCGTGTATTTTTACACTGTGGCTTTGTGCCTAGTGCGTCGCGCGCCCCTGATGCGCCACGTGCCTAGTCCAGTGCATCACGTGCCTGGAAACTACTCCAACTTCCTCTCAAACTCACAATTTCGCTTTGGAACAATCTTCTTCACTCTTGGCATGTGAAATGAGTTGAAAATGTAGTGAAATATCTTTATAAAGACTCCCTTTTGATTTTTGCTTGGTCCATAACCCATTTTGTAATGTTTTGTCGTTGACACTTTTTCAGGATTAATAGACTTCTGACCTTTTCGGTTTCCTCCTTAAATTTGGTTGAAATAATGATTTTCTTTGACAATTTTTTTTGCAGGGATCGCTGTGATATGATCTGGCAAAGGAGACCAAGGCTGCACCTGGACATTTCAAGAACCTAAAAATTTTGAAAATTTATTACAAAAATGAGATGACGACTTATCTTCAAAACAGAGTTTTGAAGAGAAGTCCTAATTTATCTGTATAATGATGAAAATTATTGAGGTATCCATCTATCGAGGACATCCCTCTGGCCTGCTGGTCTTCTTAGACTTTGCAAAACAAAATTGCCTCAACCCTAGACCTAATGACCGAGAACTATTGTCATGACCTCGAAATTTAAAACAGGACTGTAAATGATCTTTCAAGACTTGTTTTTATGAATAGACCCGAACCAGCAGTGCCAAGCACGAGGGGAATGAGTGACACAAACCATTCCATCAGAGTTATGGCATGCCTAACGAAATGCAACTGATCGAAACTGATGGGACACCTAAACATGAAATGCAAAGAAGAGTTTTGATCTCTGACGGAGGGATAACTAGACCGACTCTAACATTGGCTCCAATGGGGATGGTAGCTCCTTGGAGATGCCAAGAACCGCAGATCTTTGGGAGAGCAGACAGTGCCTCCATCCATTGGGCTATGGAGTCATTATTTCAACAGACAACACGACATTTCCGACTCATTTATGGACTGAAACTTGACTGAAATGA
This sequence comes from Pinus taeda, assembly GCA_000404065.3. Lineage (NCBI taxonomy): Eukaryota > Viridiplantae > Streptophyta > Pinopsida > Pinales > Pinaceae > Pinus > Pinus taeda. The sequence goes on from APFE031169600.1 coordinate 2,853, forward strand.
TTGAAAAACTGACTCGGAAACTTCAAACTAAACTGTAATGAAACTAGAATGAAATGCTGCCTTTTGGCTGCTTATTTATTTACAAAATCTACATTACTTTGCTGTAAAAACCATAGATCAAGTAATACTAAAATGCCAGATCAACCATTCAAGTAAACCTGAGAAGAACGCTGCTTGAGAGTGCTTCAACCAGATCATAGATGCAATTGCTGGCAGCCCTTCATGCACGTAATGAGCCTGGTCACGTAAAAGACATCCTGATCTATCAATCAAACTGAAAAACATTTCCATGTATGTTGCAATAGGATCACAAAAGCCAGACTCTGTTTGCTGCCCCAACTCCGCAATACATAGCTCCAGCTGCACACTGTCAATGCAAACATCTGTAGGCAACTCTATTATTTCTTGTTTCGAAGGAGGAAGAGTTTCCAAGAACTTTTTAGGATCTCGGAAATCATATGACTGGATCTTCTCATTCAAATACTGAATCTGCTTCTCAAGTTTTTCAACAATTAACTCACAGACACCAGTTTTAGTTTCAAGAGGGAACTTTGGAGATTTCAAACATTGAAGCAAAGCATTGAAAAATTCTTCATTAATTTCAATATCCACTAACCACTCTCTAACTTCGTTTACAGCTTCACAAAGTGCAAGGTTTGCCACATACCCTACCATTGCATAAATGGATCAGCGAGCACTGGAATGTCTGGATCGAGTTGGAGTCGCCAGGTGGATGTTTTAGCCTTCATATGTGTCTGACTGCTGTCCACCATCAGCATCAGATCTGCAACTTGATTTCATGTACTGGGGCAAGACAATCTTCAAGTCAAATGTCCCATCAATAGCAAACCATCTTCCCCAGTATGGTCGCCACTATGTTAGCGCTCAAATCTACCTTAGGCTGAAATAAGGTAAAACTCAAGGCTACATCAAACCACACTCAGCCTCGTAGCTAGCCCTACGAGGACAGGAGAGGGCTCTCTCCGGGTCAATCTCAGAAAAAGGTAATCGATGAGGCTCGATATGACTAAATTGATAACTAATTTTAGGCTAGGTATGAAGTACAAGGATTTTGAAATTGATTTTTGAAGTTTTGTTGAATTCAAGGGAAAGGCAATTTTGGGTGCGGGGATGAGGCACAATTTTTGCAAAGGTCTACTTGGGGCAAGGTAGGCGATTGTTTTGATGCCTTTAAAGAGAATGAATGGATAGATCTGACTGGAGAGAGGTTAATGAGAGCAAGAAACTTTCAAGGATTCTCCATAAACAGATGAAAACATGGAAAATCAAACAAACTTAAAGGCAGAGCATAGAAAATTATGGATTCTACCTTAACACTTCAATTGTTCAATTGCAGAAGATAAGAGAAGGAAAGCGATACACATAAACAACTTACAAATACTGAAAGAAGCACACCATCAACACATAAAGCCACATGAATCCCAAATAGTGCTGCAAAACCCTGGTCTTTCCTTTGCCAAAAATGCAGATAAAATATGTACAATAGACTGTCAAGCTATTCCTAAGAGTCCAACCCTGAAAATGACTAAGAAAATACATAATATAGGCAAGCCAACCCATTCCCTTGCCTCTAGGGGCCGAGCTCATCATCCTAGGAGCTGTTTCAACCAACTCTAAACAAAGCACTACAATCTAGGTAGTCAAAACAACTTGCCTCTATAAGGTAGGAAGCCAATTCATTCATTAAATTTTCACCTTTCAGTGAATGAATCTTCTAGAATAAGTAACTAAGTTTCCAAATAACATCATGTTTCATTAATTACATCAAGAGGAGTGAAAAAATCACATCACAAGTCAAAACTGGTCAAACTGGCTGCATTTCCTGAGCTGAAGATGAAAATTGTGCCAAAAAACCCTGTGCGCCGCGCGCCTTTCAACCTATTTTTGGGGCACTTCCTGGCATCCAAATCAAGCTCAAAATATCTGGTTGGAAATCCCTGGATGTTTGCTATCCATCCCAACTATAATTTTGCAATTTGGAGCTCATTTTCCCCCTCAAAATGTCATTCTCCCGGAAGTACTTCCTGCTGGTGCAAAAGGTGGCAGAAAGGTGATTTTCATGGTGTTTATGAGCCTTTTGGTCACCCAGAACTTAATGAAATGCTTTGGCAATAGCTGATCATGTATAATTCATCATGACAAACCTAAAAATGTAGAGTTTTCCTCCAGCAAGTGTCCCAATCTTAAGCGCGCGCGTCGACGCGCTACGCGTTGAGCCAAAAAACCTATTTTTAGGACAAAATTTTCAAAATGACAAAAATTTCTCCGAATTTGCTCAAATTCGAAGTGAAGACCCTCAATCATGTATTGTGCCCCACCAATGAAGCCTTGGCCAAAATTTGGAGTGGATCGGGCTTTTTCCGCCGTTTTAGTGCTTTGCTCAATCGCCTCTTTAGGATCTTCATTTTTGCTTTGCAAACATGCATACGAGCCCAATAGTGAGTTTTCATATGACGAAGCATGTCCTTGTCTCCGTTTGCCTTCGCCAACAATTTCTCCAAATGAGTGTTCACCCGGATGAGCATAGAATCTCGATCAATCGGTGTCAAATCACCGGGTCTCTTTTGGGACAATTCTCAATCTTCCCGGATTTGCCGCAGCTCATAAAGTGTATGTTCATATTCTAGCTATTTGTTGTGCTGCTCCAAGTAGTTAATCACCCACTTAGCCATCTGCAATTTCTTTTGCAGCGATTCATTCTCAGCCCTTTGCTCTCGTATGACCTCCTTTAGCTCCGAGCTAGGAGAGCTAGCATCAACATCAATGATATCCGTGTCCCGACCTCCTGAAGGACCCTCATCAAACATGGGCCTCTTGCCCCTATCCTAGATCTGTACCTGTGCTGAAGAAGAAGGCGAGACCCCTTCCACATGATGTGGAGATAATACTCGTTGTGCTAATGAAGTCAACAAGACCCCTTCCACCCCGGGTGGAGATAGTACTCGTCGTGTAGATGCAAATAAGGCCCTGTGGCCTCGCTGGTATGTCACATATGGAGGAGAACTTATATGCTCAATCTTAGGAATGTCTAGCTGGTGTGAAGGCGCTCCCTCATCATGAACTATCTCGAGAGGCGGCTGTAGTGCTGAGAAGTAGTCACGGGAGATGAAATCCTCCCAAGTAATGCCCTGCTGTGCCAACTGATCCATCACTATGATTTTGATCAACGCGTAATGATATATGCTCTTATGCTGATGTGCTGGGCTCTTCCTTTGTACTAAAGTCACCATCCTCTCTATGTTGCGACACATGAAATACGGAATGTTCATCATACGTACGCTCGTGAAATTCATCAACAAACGGACATGGTATGCATAGAGACGCGAGAATCTGCCCTCGCAACTGAAATATCGAATGATGAGTTTCATCAATGGTGCAAACTCATCCCTTAGGAATATGAAAGGAAAAACTGTGCTCAAGTGTCTCATATACCCGGGTTTGATGAATGGCTCATAGTAGAATCTGTCTAACTGCTCGCGTTTGCTCCATTCCTCCCCTAAATTTGGTATCCCGGTGGCCTGAGCAATAGTCTCTGGTGACAAGGTGAAATTCACTCCGGCAAGGTTTACATGACCATCATGTAAATGTAGAACAAATAAACGGACTAGTTCCCGATGATGCTGAGTTTGTGAGATCATCTCACAGTATACGAAACATGATTGACGCCGAAAACAATCCATTGCAAGTGGGCAAGCTTGCAATTGATCCAAAGAAGTAGGCTCCTCCCTGACATGCTGACCACTTTTTCCACCTTTGTGATACCTCCGTGGCACATTTGGCACATTTACCTCCGGTGTAGAATCACTGTCATACTCCTGCTCATAGACTGACTCGGTCTCTGACATGACTAAGATAGTTGGAATATATATGCTGATGTATAAATTTTGTGTACAATTGACTGTAAACTGTTCTTTGCTCTAAAAATGTTGTGACCAAGGGGACACAAATGCACAAGGGAATATTAGGAAAGGGAAAACATTAGGGAACTAGGGAATTTGGGAATAAAAACAAGGGAATTAGGGAAGGAAAGGGAAATGAAAATCTTGGATTTTGGGGTTTTGGGATGTTAGGTAGGGATAATGTGTTTTTTAGTAGAGGTGAGGGACTAGGATTTGAGGGATTATAGTGTAGGATTAATGAGGGAGTAAATGGGGAAAAATAATGGTGAATGTTGGAATGGGAAAGAAGGGGAAATGGGGAAAAAAATCACAACCTTGGTTACACTCCGTTTTTGAACCCTACAGCAATTTTTTGCATTCAAACCCTACAGCACTTTTCATTGACAAAGGAGGGCTTTCCAACTTGGATTTCTAAGGAAAACATACCATGAATCCATTACATTAACCTTTCAAAAGCCAAGCATAAGTAGTGGATATGAGCCTACCTGCAAATTTTTGTGGAGAGAACGTGATTTGATGCTTTTCCAAACAAATTTTGGGCTTAAAACCCAGTGCGTTGCGCGTCTCACCCAATGCGTCGCATGCCTCTGATGTGTTGCACGCGTGTATTTTTACACTGTGGCTTTGTGCCCAGTGCGTCGCACGCCCCTGATGCACAGCGCGCCCAGTCCAGTGCATCGCGCACTTAGAAACTACTCCAACTTCCTCTCAAACTCACAATTTCGCTTTGGAACAATCTTCTTCACTCTTGGCATGTGAAATGAATTGAAAATGTAGTGAAATATCTTTATAAAGACTCCCTTTTGATTTTTTCTTGGTCCATAACCCATTTTGTAATGTTTTGTCGTTGACACTTTTTCCGGATTAATAGACTTCTGACCTTTTTTGGTTTCCTTCTTAAATTTGGTTGAAATAATGATTTTCTTTGACAATTTTTTGTAGGGATCGCTGTGATATGATCTGGCAAAGGAGACCAAGGTTGCGCCTGGACATTTTAAGAACTGAAAATTTTCAAAATTTATTACAAAAATGAGATGACGACTTATCTTCAAAACAAATTTTTGAAGAGAAGTCCTAATTTAATGATGAAAATTATTGAGGTAACCATCTATCGAGGACATCCCTCTGGCCTGCTGGTCTTCTTAGACTTTGCAAAACAAAATTGACTCAACACTAAACCTAATGGTCAAGAACTATTGTCATGACCTAGAAATTTGAAACAAGACTTTAAATGATCTTTCAAGACTTGTTTTTATGAATAGACCTGAACCAGTAGTGCCAAGCACGAGGGGAATAAGTGAAACAAACCATTCCGTCAGAGTTATGGCATGCCTAACGAAATGCAACTGATCGAAATTTATGGGACACCTAAATACGAAATGCAAAAAAGAGCTTTGATCTCTGATGGAGGGATAACTAGACCGACTCTAATAGGCTGAAAGTCATCCCCATAAGGTGTGAAGTCATCCATATACACTTCGAGCCCTTCATTTATCAGATCTGAAAAAATGTTGAGTCTATCCCTCTAAAATGTGGTAGGTGCATTGCACAGCCCATAGGGTAAGACCCTGTAAGAAAATGTTCCCCAAGGGCAGGTAAAGGTACTTTTATCTTGATCTTCAGGGGCAATCTGAATCCGATTGCATCCACTGAAGCCATCTAGGAAAGAAAATAATTTCTTCCCTGCCAATGTGCCCAAGACGTGGTCAATGAATGGAAGGGGAAAGTGGTATTTCTGGGTATTTTTTATTCATTTCTCTATGGTCAACACATATCCGCGACTTTCCATTCTTTTTCAGCACCATTACTAATGGAGAGACCCACTTGCTCTCAGATATTTCGTAGATTATGTTTACATCTAAAAGTTTTCGCAATTCAGCTTTCACAATATCATTAAGATGAGCATTTAATCTCTGTTGGGGTTGGCGAACGGGTTTAGCATCCTTTTCTATACAGATGTGGTGCATACACAATTGGGGATCAATTCCTTTCATGTCTGGGTAATCCCATGCAAAGGCTTCTTTATATTTTCTTAGGATTTGAACCAACGTTTTCTCTTGGTCAGCACTCAGGTTTTTGTTCATGTTCAATGTTTTTCCTAGTTCAATTTCTACTTCATTCTCGAATGTTGCTTTGATCATGTGACATTTTATAAGGGATCCAACTTCTGGTTGGTTAATGTAAGTGACAATGATGTCGTCTTCTGTTTTATCTTTAAATTCGAGAGCATCTTCTATGGTTAGTGGTGATCTAATGTTTTCAGTTAAATATGACACCTGTTGTTTTCTGGTCTTGATTATTGTTAAACTTGGCTGAGCTAGAGGGTATAAAGCTACATTCTTTACACTGCTTCCTCTTGCTATAGTCATGCTGCCTATTCAACAGCTAATGTAAGCATCCGTAGTTTCTAGTGAAGGTCTACCTAGAATTAAGGGGTGTCCATTGAGTAGGTTTCTAGGATTGATGATCATAAAGTCTATAGGTAATTCTCAAGAGTCTATAGACACCATTACATCATGTAATGTGCCTTCTGGTCTGGCTACTGATCGGTCAGCCAACTCCAATAAGGTTGTGGTTGGGTCTAATGATGTAATGTCAAGCTTTTGACAAGTTGTGGTTGTAAGAATATTGATTGTTGCTCCTAAATCAAATAAGGCATTGGGAAAGGAGCATTCATTTATTTGCACAGTGACTATAGGGTTTGCTGGGTCCTCATATTTTATAAGCATTTCTCTTCTTGATAGTCAGTCATATAAGGTACTGACTACATGGACAGTTGAATTTGTTGTTATTTTCCTCTTTGGATTTTTCATACATAATTCCTTGATGGTTTTTGCATAAATTGGGATATCTTGAATAGCCTGGACGAGTGGTATTTTTATACAAAAAATTTTCAATTCTGCCAGAAGATCAAAATCATGGGGTTCTATTGGGTGAGGTATGATTAGTCGTTCTGTGAATGGTGGAGAAGAGGTGGTTGTTTGTTCATGAGTTTTCTGTCTAACCAGATTCTCTTCTTGTGGTTTTTGTTCTATAGGTAACAGATTTTTAATTTGAAAATTTTTATACCCCTCTGATTCTATTATACACCCAGATCTTAATTGAAGGTCATTGTACACCCTTAACTCAGTTTCTCATTCTAGTCCTCCAATAATTTCTATAGATTGAACCCGTTTATTGTTGGGGTTCAGGTTGTGTTGGGCTAGGAGTTGTGGTCTTAAGTTGTTTTGGGGGTTTTGTTGCAATGTATAAGTTGTTGGCAGTGTCGGTAGAGGGGGGGGGGATTGTTCCTATTGGCTGATTTCTGAGTATTTGCCAGTCCAACTGCTAGTTTTGACTATGTGAGGTGGAGGATGGCCATTGTGTTGAATATGCGTTATTTTTCCAAAATGGTGGACAATAAGGAAAGTTTGACCAGTTGGTTTGATTTGTTTTATTTGGCCATGGTGACATGGGCAATGGCTGCTGTGACCAGCTGGGGAAAGGTGGATGATTCTACCACATTCCATTATACTACTGAGAATTATACTAAGGACGCTGAAAAGAAGAATATGGATCAATGGGCATACCTGTTTGTCGTGATCTCCATTGGTGGTGTTGATTTAGTAGGTAAACTGGTTCTATTTCTTCTTCTAATTCTTTGTAGACTACTTTCAGTCCTCGGAGTGATGGGTAGCTTTTTGTGTTGTGATCATTCATACAGATGGCACATATTTTGACTGTATCTAGCGGGCACTCTTTATGGCTATGCTTCTTTCTGCATCTAGGACATAATATTACCAAGTTTTGTTCTCCTTCTGCTTGCTTTTGTTTGGCTTGCATAATGTTTAACAACATTGTTAGAGTCCCTAGGATATCAGTTTTGAAATCCTCTAATATATTTCCAATTTCTGTGTGAGTTATTCCTCCACTAGAGACTTTGTTATCCCTTGTGATCATGTCACGTTCTGCTAGCTTCAGTGTTGTGCTGCCTCTTGAACACCTGATGCACAAATTAATGATGTCAGCAAAATTTTCCTGATGTATGTCACCTTTACCCATAATGTTTAACGTTTCAATCCATTGTTCTTTCATCCCTTTAATTATTTTAGTTTTCAACACCCCCACCTAACCCCATAAACTGTCGTAAAGCTGCTCCTTTTAATGTAGAGGGAAATAGCTTTAGATTTTAGGGATCAGTGGTATAGTCATACCCCTGGCACAATACATCAAACTCAATAGAAATGAATTTGGATCCTCTGATGTTAGCCCATGGAAGGTAGGAATATTCTGGAGAGGAATGGCTTTGATAGGTGCATTGACTATTGTGTCCATGATGGGATACTGTAGTGTGGAGGTCTAAGGTGTTGATTGGTTCTAAGCCATTTGATCAAATATGTGCCAATACACTTCTAGGATTTTTGGAGAGTTGTTCCTAGGATGATAGGAAGCGATGGGGATGAGCTTAACAACACTCCCTTGGTGTGGGAAAATGAGTGTTCCTTGTTGAACTACCACCTAGGGAGATCTTGGCTCCTCAGTTTCTACTGTTTCTTTTGAGATAATCTTAACAGCATCCCCTTATCTAGGCTACTGAGTGTTTGAATTATTTCATGAGGGTATCTTGGCTCCTCTGTTTCCCCTGTTTCTCCTCCTCCTTCACGAAGATTACTAGAATTCCATTCTTGTAAAGAAATTAGGTGACAATTTTCAATTTCTTGAAAATTTTTCTCAGTCTCTTTTGTTCTGCTATGCACCTCAGCAAAGACTATAGATGGTGAATCTGTGGCTTTAAGGGAGCCAGTAGGCTGTCTGGAAGAAACTTTCCTAGGACCTACTGATGACTGAGATTCAACTTTCCTAATTATTTCGTCTATGAAGATTGATTGACAAAGGGTCACTGGTCCCTTAGCTTTGCCGGGTTTGGGTAGTAGTCTTGGGTTATATTCAAGTTTTTTCTTCTTAGTCATACACACAACTCAAATATTTACTTCAACCCTAAGATCGTAACAATTCTATTGGAAAGCAGGTGAGGGAGCATGTATTTTACATGCTTCGTGTGCAGGTTCTTACCTTCTGTTTTTAGTTCCCAATTCTTTCCTAACAGGAAATCATAAGATGTACACTACTCCTTCGAAATGGCTACACTATCCCCAGCAATGATGCCAAAATGTTGAGGTGTGAAAGGTGTCTTTCTAACTCCTAATTATCTTCACATTAGTTATCAATCCAGGCAAGACTTTCTATTTCAAGAGTGTACAAAGTTTGTGGCGGCTATTTATTCAAGAGTAATGTTTCTAAATTGTAGTACAGTGCTTTCGAATACAAGAGTAAATGGATGCAGCAAGTGAACTCAAATTATAGTTAAAAGAAAGCTTAACTTGCCAATGAGTCAAAACCAAACATTCATTCAAATATCAGTGAAGAAAACAGTAACAATAACTCATTTCTCTTTTAAATAATTGATATTCCAAAATTATTTTCTAATCTGAATAACAGAGATATCGGTCTGAGAGCGTAGGAAATAGTAGTCAATGCTCTTTACAGTGGAGAATCTCAAGATAGCATGCTGAACTAAATTACTGGATTCGAAATAGAATGTTTAACTCAACTGACTAAGTCTAAAATCATAATAAGGAAAAACTGAAACAGGTAATTGAATAACAACTTGAACCAATACTTGTACAACATGTAAAACAAAGTAATTACGTTAATTATGGGAATATGAAATAGAAAAGCGATGCAATAAATGGAAGTCAAACTAAACCATCACATGACAGAAATCATAAAAGATTGATATAGGATCATGAAGTGAATCCACCAAGGCTGGGCCCTTATCTGCCAATGAACACCACTAGATTACTTCAGTATGAGAGAAGGAACAACAACTGTATTATATATTAATCATTTGCAAAATAGTTACAGCCAGTTCGTACTCTGTTTCAACAATAAGAGTCGATGATCAAACTAAAAATACAATAGTAATTTCTGAATAATCTCCAATAGTTGTTCTCTTTACAATCATTGCCCTTTATAATGGCCAAGCAGTAAGAAGGGTAAAATAGTAATAGCGATACCTTTGGATCAAAAGATCCTGTGGGATTCACACAATCTTCCATCTTCAGTTAACTTTCTTTCCTTGCGCTGATGCTGTGATCTCTTTTGTTCTTATCCATAACTACGTGCTCCATCCTTGGCTTGTTGCTTGTAGGCTGTTTCCTGGCTAGGGAACAATAGTTGTTCCATTTCATCCTTTTCCTGCATAAGGAGTGATGATAGATAATTTCCTTATTTTTACCATAATCCTTTGATATATTAACACTTTAGTGTGTATAAGTGATATAACTAAAGAAAAGGATAATGAAATATATATATATATATAATATATATATATATATATTATTATATATTATATATTATATATATATATATATATATATATATATATAATATATATATATATATACATATATATAATATATATCATATATATATAACTTTTCCATGACTCAACGCACATTATAATGTAGTCATCAATAAATGCCATCATATATTTATTTCCATTCGTAGAAGGAATAAACGTTGGACCTCATAAATCTGAATGAATGAGTTCAAGTTTTCTATGTGCTCTTGAATATGAATCATGAAAATATTGTTTGCTATGATTTCCTAGAATACAAACACCACCTTTCTTAAGTTTCCTAGGAATTGTAGGCAAACTAGTAACACCATTTTTCTTGAAAAGGTGAAGGTTGTCATAGTTCAAGTGTCGAAATATAGCATGCCATAAAAGACTTGATAGAAATATACCTTAATCACAATGAGAATTGTATGACAAATTTTGTGTATGAGTAGAGGTACCTTGCAGCTTCATAAGTCTTTCTTCTTCTATCCCCATCATGACAAGTGAGTGATCTGATACATTTTTGACCTCAACCTTGTCATCAAACATATGAATGGAGTGTCCTTGTTGGAATTTGTGGACCAAGGAAAACAATTTTCTCCTCAATTGTGGGAGATATAAAACATCATGCAGAAGAAAGTCTTGAAGACTAGGCAATTTGAGCGTGATTGTGTTAGGCCCCTATACTACTAGTGTCACCCCTTATTGTTATTAGTACAAACCACTTATTATATTGATGTACCCATGTAGTGCCCATATT